>WIXG01000645.1:0-29338 GCA_009869945.1 Mesaphorura yosii
GCCATTGAAATTTTTAGACGTTAATTCAGATTGTTTTCGCTAAAATTTTGGATTTATTATCACAATAATAGCTTCTCAATGACCTGATTCATTGAAAAACTTTATAAGGAGACCAAATTATGCGCGAAATGCTGCATGCATTCTCAACTGGAAAAAGAGTTTGCTTGGGTGAACAATTGCGACGTAATTAAATATTCATATTCACAACGTAGAGTGCATAATGAAAGTTATCTGCAATTATTAAATGATTATTATATCATTATTTATAATTATGATGGAGTTTTTATGCTACATTACGTAGTAAACCAGTTTGTATACTACTTGACACACGCAATAGTATTTGAAAGTAAGTTTTTCGTTGTTGACCTTGGACAAATTCTAAAGCTTGGATCCCAAAATATGCAAAATGAACAGTGAACAGCAGTCTACACATTCTTACTCATCTGAAATAGCAGTTATTCGCTTAAACAGGCTCCATCAGACTAGAACGACTGATATCTCCTCACGATGACTTTTAAAGTCCTTAATCTCGATATTGGCCTCACTTTATTTTTGAGCTTTCTCATGTGCGTGATTCTTGCATACATTGTCAGCCAGCGAAAGCCGAAGAATTTTCCCCCAGGCAAGTAGTTTTGTTTCCGCGAAGAATTATGTACTAAACCTAGAACGCGTGACTATCCTTACTCACAGGTCCCTGGGGTTTTCCGGTGCTTGGCCACTTACCGCTTCTTGGTTTAGAGCCACATAAGACGACTGCTGCCTGGATAAGTAAATATGGACCCATTGTTGGCATTGACTTTGCGTCATTTCCTTGTGTTATCATATCGGATTACAAACTTGCCAAAGAAGCCTACGCCATGCCTGAATTTTGTGGACGACCAAAATTCCAAATATTTGCCCGTCGATTTGGTGGAATTCCTGAAGGTTTTACATTTACATCAGGGCGAACAACTCGCGAACAACGTGCATTTACACAAAGAAGACTTCGACAGCTCGGTGGGTTTGGAACCAAATCCATGGAGTCAATAATTGTACAACAGGCGCAAGAAATGATTGAAGGGTTAAAGCAAAAAGTAGGAAAGGCCGGACCTGTTAATACACATTGTACATTTAACATCGCATTCTTCAATACTCTCTGGATTTTATTGGCTGGTGAAACTTTTACGCAATCTGATCCAACTATCCTGCATTTCACACGATTGGTTGTGGATGGATTTGCAAATAACAACGTTTCCACTATGCTCTCCATGTTCATACCTTGGTTCGCTAAATATTTCCCGAATTGGCTGACACGAGATGATCATCTTGATAACATATTCAAAGCATCTGGTGACCTTTTCCAGCCATACGTTGATGACCATTGGAAAACTCGTGTACCAGGAGAGCCACGCGACTTCATTGATGCGTATATTGATGAAATTGAGTTAACGAAAGACACAAGTTCAAGTTTCTACGGAACTCGCGGGAAGAACGGTCTGATATCGAATCTTTGCGATTTGTTTATGGCTGGGGTTGAAACAACTGGTTCAACATTATCATGGCTCTGTTTACTAATGGCATCTTATCCGGAGGTGCAGAAACGTTTGTTGGCTGAGATAGATGCCAAAATCGAGTACGGACGAGTGCCTTCATTAGAAGACCGTGCCAAGATGCCGTACACAGAAGCTGTGATCCACGAAGTGTTAAGATTCAGAACACTTCTTCCGTTCAGTGTATTCCATTCTACAATCGAACCAGTTCATTTTCATGGATTTGACATACCGAAGGATACAATGGTGTATATCAACGTGTATGAGGCTCACTATAATCGTGAGCTTTGGGTTGATCCAGAAAATTTCTACCCAGAACGGTGGC
This sequence comes from Mesaphorura yosii, assembly GCA_009869945.1. Taxonomy (NCBI): domain Eukaryota; kingdom Metazoa; phylum Arthropoda; class Collembola; order Poduromorpha; family Tullbergiidae; genus Mesaphorura; species Mesaphorura yosii. The sequence continues at coordinate 1,855 of WIXG01000645.1, forward strand.
TCGGTGCAAATGGTGGAGAATGTGTTCGTCGTGAGGGATTCATGCCCTTCTCAACAGGGAAGCGCGTTTGTCTTGGAGAACAGTTAGCACGTGACCAACTCTTCTTATTCACTGCATCGATATTTCAGGTCTTTCAATTGGAATTGGATTTGAACTCTCCAGCACCTAGCCTTGAACCTAAATTGGGTGGCACTACTATGAGTACAAGGCCACATGAACTTATTTATAAGTTTCGAAATCTTTGAACTTATTATTTCATGCTAGTTAATAAATTTGTGAATTTAATCACAGGGAAATAAATATTCCACACAGAACGATATAGAATGAAGGGCAGTGATTCCAGTCAACTATTATGCAATGGCCATCATTTATTGGCGAACTACGATAGATAAGAATACATGCATTGCAATCGACGAGAAGTCTTCATTTCCAGCAGCATCTCAAATTCTGGAGAACGACTTCTACGTTGAAGATCTCATCAGCGGTACAGCATCACTTGAGGAAGCCCAGCAGCTGATCCATGATCTACCCTTGCTTGTTACTCCCGCGGTAAAGATGCTTCTTGAAATGATTCAGCCGTCTCTGCGCCTGGTCGCTGACTCCGAGCCGGCTCAAGTTGCTTAGTCAAATGTAGTGTTTACCGACATATTCGAGACAGGCGACGGGAGAGTAATTGTCGATGGACATCCTGTAAGGCAAGATTTAATAACTTACTTGGCCGGTGCCTTAAACTAACCTAACATCTGACCACAACCGAAGTTTCGACTTACTCAAATCTTGGACGGCTTCTTGAGTCGATGCTCCAACACCTCGTCATCACAGCTGCCTGCGTAAGACCACTTGCTTCCGATTTGATGACATGATATCCATGACACCTTTGAAACTGTGCACAAATTCTAAAACAGTAGCCAGCGCTAAGAACTAAAAACGAAAGTTCTGGTTCTGCTGAATCTGCTGGACGAACACAGGCCCTGGTTGATTTTGAAAACTCACAAACCCACACGCAGGCAGAAGAATCGGTGCCGTCAATAAAAATGAAAGCAAGCATAAGGAGCAATACGGTTCAACAATTTATTAAATCCATCAATCAGCTCAGAACAAGATGAATAATTAATTTTCGATCTGTACAGCAATGTGCTCAGGCTTGTGTCTTAAAGTGTATGTCATCATCAAGTGAAGGCGTCCGTTGGGTTCCGCTGCGAGCTGCTCGTCAATTTCACTGATTCTGTATCCAAGCCCCTGAAGCTCCGTCAAGATGCTCGCAATCAAATTTGCAGGTAGAATTGACACCCCACCATTGTGAGCAGCGGGGTCTGCATAGCACACGTGCAGGAACTGTTGATCAGTCGGGCTCAGGTGTCCAATGTCTCGTAAAAGTGGATCCGGATCCAGCCAGACGATCGTCGACTTTCTCTTGTAATCAAGCAGGCAGTCGGTTCCGAATCCCTTCACGTTGAATCGCCATGAATCGCGTTCTGCGAAGCAGCCGATACAGGCGGACTCTGAATATTGGCCGAAAGACACCCTGCAGCACGAAGTTTCGAGATTTAATTGCATGGAAGTCAGTGGAAGCCAGCACAGCTGACTTTTAGGTCACTTACTCAAATTTTGGATCCGCCGTAGTTGAACTGTTTGAGCTCTGGCTGCTCTGGGCACCATCGCCATCTCTTTCATTTTGTTCTGATGACATGGTACAACTAACTACCACCCTACTCACTGCTCTAGAATTACAGTTACTACAAAGAATGACCTCAATTGTCAATTAATTACTCCATCGACATCGTAGTAGTCAACCCAATAAAACACTTCCTTGTCCTGGCGTTTTGATCTGCCGCGCCGCGCTTATGACTCAAGCCCTTGAGAGAGTGAGAAATGAATGGGTGATTTGGGCACAAAATGAGAAAGCAAACGGCAAAAGCCTGTAATGCTATAAGTCACCAGCAAAGCTATTAAATGCCTGGTTAAAATCAGTAATCAATCAATAATTTATTGTTTAGTTCGACTTTCCGGCCAGAATCACAGTAATTTCAGTCAATTTTCAGTCAAGTTATTGCCAAAAGGACGAAAGTTAGTAGCCAAAACGCTGCAGAATCGGCCTTCGGTGATAAAACGCTGCCCCCAGCAGCAAGGCGATGACAACGACTAGGAAAATAATGCCGATGACTCCGCCCGGGCTCATGCCCGGTTTCTTCGGCTTCGACGTTCCGTCGTCGTCCTCCCCCTTGCGGGCCTGCGCCTGACAAACGCCTAGACTCGTGACTTCATTGTCGGCGCCTTTGTGAACGCATTCCTGACTCTGCCCGGCCCCCGCCTCACTGCCACTGCAGTCTTCGTCCTTCTCGCACGTCAACCTGCATTTCTTGCTGGCGCCTTCGTCTGACACAAGTTTGTACTTTTCCGCGCACTCACACTGACTACGGCTCCGTTCCGTGCATACGCTATGATTCCCGAATAATTCATAGCACTGATCGTCGACGTGACATTCTTCCTCCTCCTTCGTGACTGACTGCAGACACGCCCCGCCGAAATGCCCCAGCAGACATCCGCAGACTTGATTATTCTCGCAAATGAGGCCTGGCTCGCAGTCTGAATCAACTTTGCATGGATCTGTCCGGCCTGTGTGGAACGAAATTGTTAGCTTTGTCCTACCGTACCTGAAATCCTGAATAGGTTTAAATTTTACCTGCTTTCTTGTGGTCAGCTGCTGCAAAGGCGCATAGGAGCGTGAGGAAGACTAGAATTTGTGAGGATTTCATTGTAAATTCGGTAAATTGGGGTTTTACCGAATTTGTGTGAGAAAATCGAAATCGAAAGTGATCAGCGATTTTTACTTTCAGTGAGGACGTATTTTAAGGATGTTTTATCTACTCACTGATTAAATAGACTAATTAGTGCGTAGTGCAAGTAAAAAAAATCGAATGGAGGAGGAAATCTCTCGGCCCAAACCTTCATCAGTGCAGTATTCTAGCAGCAGTGTGCCTTATCAGTTGCCAGTCATTGTCCGTATTATTTTAGTGATGCTCTGTGTGTAATCAATCGCAGATTCGCAATTCGCTGGCGGTGGCCATTCTTTTATTATGCTGCATAGTGTTGGAGTGGTTAATTTAAACTTGAAAACTTCGCTTGGCAGTTAATCATTCGCGTGCCACAGCCGCAGCCCACATCGCGTTGCTTATCAGTTGGCTTTAATTTCGGTTCTGTTTCATTGATATTGACTTTGAAGGCCAGCTTTTGTAGCTTTATCAATGAATGACGGGTGGCAGACGCCCAAACACAAAGCATTTGTAAGGGAAATTACAAATTGGCCACTGGAAATTATGATTCATCTTTTTCAGTTTATTTCCCTAATAATGAAATTAATTAAGCGGTCCAATGACTCATCCGCGGCTTCAGCTTTTCTTCCATGCATGTTATAATTAGTGATAATGAACTTCGATTCAACCGTGCTACTGCGATGCCTTTGCAGCTTTGCTAAGCCAGTTTACTCAGTTTGCTTATAAATAAGCATAATTATCGCCATTATCGCATTACGAGCGAGCGAGCGAGCATCTCATCGCCTCGAGTTGTAACTCTTTGCAACTGAAACTGGAGTCATGTTATAAGCCAAAGAAAAACAGAAGGAAACCTTCAAAGTAGTAATTTAAGTGATTTTCCAGCATTATGCGTGATGCTATCGTATTTGTATTCGTATTTGAATCAACTTTGGCCTCAAAGGTCACCATTCGCCTGCGATAAGAAGATTAATTGCTGTGTGTGCTAATGCTAAGATGCATGAAGATGTTTACTGGACAGACCGAACTGGACTTGAACTTGGCCTCCGTTGAGCATTTAATCATGAGTTGAAACTTTACTGGACAAGAGCTTAGAGTTAGCTGAGTTGAGTTAGAGCGTAATTAGTTATCTGACAGACTCTTGGCCGTCTTTAGCACGACACGGGACGGCGCAGCACTGGCAAGATGCTAAGCTCCGTCAAACTCGGATTCATCGGCGCCGGACAAATGGCGCGGGCCATCGCATTTCCCCTTTTCAAGAAAGGAGTCCTCCAGCCGTCGCAGTGCATCACGAGCGACCCGATGGAGGATCAGCTCGCGCCGTGGACCGCACAGGGCTGCCGAGTCACTCCGAATAACGGTGAATCTTGAGTCCACGAGTTTTGAGCTCTTTTGTTTTTAACACCTTCAATTACCCGCTTCTCGCAGGCGACGTCCTTCAAGCCTCCAACACTGTAATCTGGGCCACGAAGCCTCAAATATTCCCAAAAGTCCTGCAGGAGCTGCCCGGGCGAGGCCGCGGGACTCCAACACCTCACTCCGTCACCTTCCACGTTTCGATTATGGCCGGCGTGCCCCTTGACGCATTCACGACCGCCCTGCACACGCGGCTCGACCCCCCCATGACGGCCACGGCTCGCGTAATGCCCAACGTTGCCATGAAGGTGGACGCGGGCTGCTGCGTGTACACATTCGGGGCGACCGCCACGCAAGAGCACAAGTCTACGCTCGTGGCCCTGCTTTCAAGCGTTGGACTCGCGTACGAAGTCCCAGACTCCCAGATCAATGCTTATTGTGGGCTCTTCGCGTCCGGTATTGGATTCATGTTTGTCGTGCTCGAGGGCCTCGCCGACGGCGGAGTGAAGATGGGAATCGCGAGGGAGAAGTCGATTGAAATCGCGGCGCAGACGATGCTCGGAGCTTCGCGGCTCGTGCTCGCCAGGGATCATCCCGCCTTGCTCAAGGATACAGTCTGCTCGCCGGGAGGCACGACAATCGCCGGCGTCGCGGAGCTGGAGCGCCTTGGCGTGCGGTACGCGCTCATTCGGGCAGTGGAGGAGGCAGCGAACAAAGGGCAGGCACTGGGCAATGCTCAGGCGCAGGCGAGCGAGGGAAAAATAAAAGTTTAAATTCGCATTTTTAAGAATCTGAATTTATTTAACAATTAACAACCTTACCAAAACAATTAATATTTTTTATATGAATTAAAATTAGACTTCAGCTTCTGATTCCGGGTCTGTTGAACTTGGACTTAACAATTGTCGTAATAATTCACCAAAATGTCCTTGGCCTTGACTTTCTTCCTTGACATCGACGTCGGTCTCCTTTTCGGGGGACAAAGAAATGGACTTAAACCGGACGCGTTTGTTGAGTGACGTTGCAGGAGAAGTCGTTGACGTAGGTCGCTTTTTCAAGATGGAAGTGCCTGTAATCGAGCTCGAGCTTGGGCTGTCTACGACTCCAAATTTTGGACATTTCGGTGACGCCCCCAGATTTATCGTTGTTGGACGAGCACCGGAACCGGCACGTGCAGGAGACTGCTGCTGTTGACGAAAAGCAAAAGGCCCGAAGGGAAGCAGCGGAAGTGGCATGAATGGGCGTCTCAAAGTAATCAAAGGCGGCGATGGCAATGACTTCCGACTTGATGAGGGAGGCGTAGGTGTAGGCTTTAATGGCGTAGGAAAAGGTAATCTGAAGCCAAGTCCAGGGCAATGTCTAGGCCGTCGACTCCCCAGGCCCAATTGGCTCAGGAGTGCACGATCTCGGTTTCTGAATGGAGGCGTTAGACGGATTCCAGGCAAATACCGACTAGAAGGAGGCATCAAGCGGCAGTTCGTGTTTGCGGGCGGTGTTCGAGCTCTCAAAAGCAAATGCGACGGTGACGGTGATCGTGGCGGAAGCGGTGTTCGTGGCCACGCTGCATCTGCTGTAGAAGGCGACGGCGCTTGTTTGCGGTTTCCGAATGCGAGTTCAGGAATTGGAATTGGCGTAACGAATAGATTTTTCTTGATTATGGTGTCCAAGTTCTTGAGTGCTTTCGGAGTCAACGTCGAGAGTCGCGAAAGAGTCCGTGACTTCATCGGTGGCGATGGCGACGGGAGTTTGGGAGCCAAATTTGGAGGGTTCCTTTTCATTGTGTTTGTGATCGGCTTCTCATGTGTAAGCTTGGGCTTAGGTTCGGCTGAAGATGAACAACTCTGGACAGAATAGGATACATAGTAAAGGAGGTAATTCTAGGAATAATACCGAACAGAACCGTAGGTTCCGGTTTTCTTACTCTGCACACAAAGCTGTCCAACTTTTTGTACTCTGACACCATTCCATCGGGAATTCCGACGCAGACGTTGTGGAAAAGGCAGAGACACTGTCTGCAGGGGATGTCAGGTACGAAACCAAACATGGCTGGACACCGCATCGAGCAGGGCAACCCGCTGACGCTGACTGTCGGCGAGGCAGACGCAGAAGCTGGCTGTGGCTTGAGTCGATTTCCCTGGGGGGGTTCCAAGTATGTATACTTGTTTGAAAAAGAAGCTCCAGCATCAGTATGAACATCGACCTGCTTCGTCTTAGCAGCAGCAGCAGCCGAAGATTTTACTCGTTTAAGGTAGTGCCCTGCTTTCGAGAGTTGTGGTGAAGGAGTCTTTGGCTTGACAAGAACTTTGGCACCAGTCTTGGCATCAACTAGAAAATGATCAAGAAAACGCCATAATATTTATCGCCGGAAACGCTGAAGATATTTATCTGCTCATAGAAACATATTTAGCTTACCGATATATATAAGCTCAGATTTTCCATTCCGCACGTTCGACACCGGCGACTTGTGAAGTGAAAAGTTGTCCAGGCTGAGCCCAGCTCCATGCACACTCGTTAAAACTTCCGCATCAATGTAAAGAAGGAATTGAGTTATACAACTTCTGTTAATTAAACTTCAGTTTGGAGAACCTCATGGTTATAACTTACGACATTCGTGCAGTTCCGCCATTGTTCTCAGCTCAACCCCATCAGGCGTCACGTACTGCACCAGCTCCGGCTTCGTCCATGACGCCCGAGTGAAGAGCAGTTCCCTTCGCCAGCCTCGATTTAGTGGCTTGAGTAAATCCTGCAGCATCTCCTCAATAGTTTTCTGATGGTCAGGCGTTCGGATTATCTTCAAGTACACTTTCGCAGACGCAGCAGGGTCAGACACAGACACAGACTCAGATTGAGGGTCAGACTGGAGAGGGTATGGGTTGGAGAATACGCTCTCCGGTACGGGTACGGAGCCACCTCTGTTGGCGGCGACGATTCCAGCCACTGCAGTCACTGTTCGCTCCAAGCACTCTGCACTCTTCTTCAAATCGACCGATCTTTGAAGGAGGAAGGTGGTAACTGGCTGCTTCTTGGGAAGGTCAAACCCAGCAAACGGCGAGCGTGGTTGTGGTTCCGATTCGGACTCTGATCCCGAAGGTGATGATAGAAGTTCCTCGAACGCCTTGAAGTCGATGCCACTTTCCTCAAGTTCTTCACCAGCGCTTAGTGATGAATCATGTAGCATTAACTCTTCAGCGTCAGCCTCTTGCCACGCACCTAAACACGACACACGTCATTAAAATGACTTAACTTACTTCAGCTTTAGGAAACTAAATATAAGCCGTATGCCTAAATGGGTGTACTGACCGTTTCTGGACTCCTCTAGCGATTCGACTGGAATCTTGCCCCCACTTTTGTGAATCTCGTGATCGGAGACCATTCCGAATTCGAAGGTTTGGGTTCGATCAGTTCGATGATTCGTTATTCGTCGACGAGGCGAATTCGATTTCGATCACTGCACTCAAATTCTTGATAAGTATTTCTAGAGCAATTCAGTTCAACTAATTAGGCAACATCAATCAACTTCCATGCTGGAACCTTGAAGGAGAAAGAATGACGAGCCGCTCAATCACCAGCTGGATTCTAATGGAATGCTGTTCATTGAAGAAGCATGTCAGCATGTGCGTATCGTGCATGCCAAGCTAAGTCGTCCGTTACCGCACCGGTTGGGCTTATTGAATTTGGAATGAAAGGAGAACGAGATTATGAGATGACGTTTTCTTTGAGAAGTTTCATTCAGAGTTAATGCAACGCCGTAAACTTTGTCTTGTACTCGGCCTGAAGTTAAGGCTACTGTACTCGTCCTTGATCATTGAAAGTTTTTTGCTTTGATTGGTTATTGGGCATTGGGTCAGCTCTCTTCCGTATTTCAGCTCCAAATCGGCTTCCAAGATGACGATTCATTACTCGCACAAAATTTCCAATCAACGAAATTGCAACTGGGTCCGGCTTCTGTGTCGGTAAGTGACGATTCCTCATACTGCTAAGTGCTAATCGCTTAAGTGGTCAATAAATCAATGATAACTTAGCGTATTTGCAGATGGAAGGGCAGCCTTTACAAGCTGGTTTGGCCGGACATGATCTTGTACTTTGGCACGTATTTCCTAATTAGTTTCTACTACCGAGAAGTGCTTTACGGAAATGACGAGTACAAGGCTCAGCAGGAGTAAGATCAAAATGTCTAATTAATCAGTGATTTTATTACACGTCCGTCCAGTCCAATGTCTCATTTTACTTGTTTCCCCGAGCGATGCAGGTATTTTATGACTATCGTCAAATACTGCCGAAATTATGCCAACAATCTACCACTGACACTGATAACTGGAATTTACGTTAGCATAATCGTCAGTCGCTGGTGGCAGGAGTTCCTAACGATTCCCTGGCCGGATGGGGTTGCACTGCACATTACGACGATGGTGGAGGGAAAGGTAAGGCATGAATGCAGTTGGTTGTCTGTTGACCTTGAAAGCGAAATACAATTGCCAATATTTGCCTTTTGTTGCAGGACGCTCGTGGGATCGCGTTCCGTCGAACGATGATCCGGTACACGAACCTGTCCTGGATATTTCTGATGGCGATGGTCTCCCCACAAGTCAAGCTCCGATTTCCGACGCTGGACCATCTCGTCAATGCGGGTCTCCTCTTGCCTCACGAGAAGATTCTGATGGAAACGTACAACGTTCAGACTTCGTGCCCTAAGTACTGGATCCCGATAACTTGGGCAATTAACATGGCAGCCAGGGCCGGGCTTGAGGGGCGGATTGCCGACAGCATTTCGCTGAATCTGCTCGTGGCCACGATGACAGAGTTCAGAATCAAATTGGGGGATCTGCTAAATTATGACTGGATTCAAATTCCGCTGGTGTACACGCAAGTAAGTCGAAAGTCTATTTTTGGTGCCTTCGCAAAATGATAGCCCAGAAAGGAAGCAGAAATTCCTGATAAGCTTCCGTGGCCGACTTGCAGGCGATAGCCTTCGCCACGTATTCGTATTTCTTGGCCAACGTGATGGGAAAGCAGTTCTTGAAGCAGTCTGGAGAAATTGATTTGTACGTTCCTCTCTTCCATTTCTTTGAGGTACGAGATCAGTTTCCATTTTTCCCGCCTTAAGAACCCAATTATGTACATAATTAAGACGAGGTCCTGATTTCTTCGCAGTTTTTCTTCTACATGGGCTGGATGAAGGTCGCCGAGTCGCTGATCAACCCGTTCGGCAACGACGACGACGACTTCGAGCTGAATTACTTCATCGATCGGAATTTCCAGACGAGTTACCTCATCGTCGATGATCTTCACTACGACGTCCCGCTCCTCGTGAAAGATCCGTACTGGGAGTGTTATTCACCCGAAGAGATCCCGTATCCGTACCCGCCCGACATGAACAGCAAGACGAGGATTTATCACGGGCCGTGCTCGAGGCGGATTCTGAAGCACGCCGATGATCAGTTTGTGAGCAGACATTTCCGCCGAAAGCGGAGAGCTCGCGACGCCGAACCTGAAGACGAGTACCGGAAGCGAAAGCGGAAAGAAAAGAAGAGGAAATTGGCCGCCCAGGCTCAAGCTCGCGCTGAGGAAGAATCGGATTTTGAGCCAGCGGGACCGAACCCGAAGGACTACGGGAAGATCTTGGCCGAGCGTCTGAAGGCCAAGCTGCATTATCACACGTCAAAGCGTTCAAAGAAGGATCTGTTCAACAGAGTCTCACTGATTTACAAGGTACTGGCTGAGCGCAAGAAGAAGGGCAGTCTCCAGACGAGTGGCTATTGGGGAAGCATTACTGGAGTAAGCCGCCTTATCCGTAATTTACTATCGGTTTCAGTTACATTTTAACTTTGTTCTTGATGCCCTCCTTGAATTCAGCCAGTTCTCGCTGACGACACCTTATTCGCTGAGACGGAGTTCGAGAAGCAATTCGGTGAGTTCTTCGGAGCCCCGAGGCTACTTGATTCTTGAATTTATGGCTAATTTGATTTATCGTGCCTTTTGTTCTTTACTTGTGAATTTCCAGTACGCTCTGATCAGCCGATCGTTTTGATGGACGAAGAAGCAGAGGTCCAAAAATCTACCAAATAATTGATCTCCAGTGTGTTTGATTGTCGAAAATCAAAATTAATGAGACATGAAATGTGTGCACAATAGATTAAAGTATATTAAGAATTGGTTAAGACAGGATTAAGAATATAAATATAGTCCAAAAAAGCCGAAACAACGAATTTCAAAATAAAGAAATGGTTAAAGTGTTTTTACGCCACCCGCGGCTGACGTTTGATTGACAGCCCCGCATTGCATTGCAAGTTGCACTGGCATTACTTTCTCCAGCGTCCGCGTCCGCGTCCGCGTCCACGTCCACCCCAGCGGTTTCGGCCTCTGTTGTTGAAACGGCGACTGCCTCCTCTGCCTGACGACCATTGGCGTTTTACAACCCCACCGCCACCGTCAGCGTCCTCGTCTTCTTCGGCAACGCTGTTGTCGACTTCCGGCGCCTCATCTTCGTCCTCGTCCTCGTCTTCGGCTTCGGCGTCGTCACCTCCGTCATCGGGTTCAGCGTCGTCACCTCCGTCTTCGACGGCCAAGGCCAACTCATCGGGTTGTTCCTCCTGCCCCTGGGCGGCCGCGAAGAAGGCAAAGAGCGAGAGAAGAACGAAAAGCGAGAGCTGAAAAAATTGTCAAAATTCATTGGTTACCAGAAGAAAGATGAGAGATCACTCAAAGAATTGAAGAATTCTTACTGATAAATTCCGCAGCGCCATGGTTCTTGCTTGTTATCTCTTGCCTGAGCCTGAATTGACTGAGAAGAATTCGAACCCAATTCAATAATGAAGAGTTGGGTAAGAAAGGGAATTTGTGGCTAGAATTAAGTTTGGAATTCCTGTTCTATTTTAATTTAGAGTGTAATTCTTGCTACAGGAAAACCACAAACTGAAAAGCCTAAGCCTTGAAAGCCTAAAGCTTGAAATTCGCTGATGGAACTCCAAAATTCTTCCTCAAAGGAAATTGAATTATGGAATGACCAAAATGAGCAGCGGAAATGAATTGTCTTTAATAATTTTTCTGTTTTTGTGTGTTTTGGTCAAATTTTGACAGTTTTTCCTCAGCAGAATTTCACTTAAATTATTATAGAACTTGTGAATTGGAATTTCCGTCTTAAGCATTTGGGAAGGGCAATTTGCGGGATTACAACGCAATGCAGTTCAGTTTATTGGCGAATTAGGCGTGGACGGATATTTCGACCACAACTTCCGTCAAATTGACTGTGCGCCTTTCTTCTCTTGAATTTCTCTAAAATCTAGTTTCTTTAAAAATTCATCAGTCCATTCGGATGTGTCAGTGTCAGCAGCAGCAATCACGAATCGAATACGTCAACATGCTGCGAAGCGTATCAGTAAGGCCAAGAATTCTTAATCTCCCAAGTCATATCAGATAAGAAAATTATGAAAATTGAAAGACAAGGAAAGTGGTCTCAATTTAATTTCTATTTCAGATCTCGCTGTTTACTCTTCTCTCGCTCATTGCATTTTTCGCGTCAGCTTCAGCACAGGAGCAACAGCTCGATGAGCCCGCCATAGCCATCGACGGTGACAATGACGAGTATGAATTTGAAGAGGACGAAGAAGAGGCGCCAGAAGAAGAAGTTGCGGATAACAGTGTTGGCGTTGGCCGTAGAATTGTAAAGCGGCAAGGAGGCTACTTCGAAGACGATGGGGGTGATCGTTATCGTCGTCGATACTACGGACACGGTCATGGCCATAGACACAGACACCATCATCATCGACATCGCCACGGACACGGCCATCGCCACCGCTATCACGGGCATGGAGGTGGATATTACGGCGGAGGAGGCTACTGGTAGATTTGAATTTGCTGACGGGCCGTTTCATTAAGTATTAATCAATCGTGCCAATTGCAAATGGCAGTAAAAAACAAACATTTTATTTAATCTTTCTACATAATTAACATATTGTAGAATTCATTGCAATATGTGGGATACGAATACTAATGGTATCTAATGGTATTCTTTGGGTATAGCAAGTAGCAAGTATAACTGCTAGATAAATTGGCAGTTAAAATTGTCAGAAATCTATAACCTAGTTGTCTAATGTGCACTATTCACTATACTTTGGGAACAGCATGCTATTGCAATGCAAATGTATTGCTTCAATATTGGTTCTGCCTGCTATACGAATATAAAATCATACGAAAATTGTACTGATATGACTAAATGGCTTAAAATAAAAGATAAAGATCTGGCTGGCTCTGGAACCCTAAACTGGCAGACTTAAATATAGAATTATTAAAGAGTATTTGCGTAGGCCTGAAATACGTACGATGACAGGCATGTCGCATGTTGCACCAGTTTACAATTATTGACTTCATTAAGCTAGGTCTTATAGTAAATACAAAATAAAGAAAGATCGAAAATCTCGTGAATCCAAAAATGCACGCCAACATCCAACATGCAAAGTCGTCTAAACCGTCTTCGTATGTCAAATTCAGAGCCCAAGAGCCGAAACGATCCAGGCGCTGGTTCTCGGCGCGTAATGAGTCCACTTGTAATCTCGTTGCTGGCCGCTGGCTTTGAGCTGCATGAGCTCCTCCTTCATTCTCAAGAAGTGAACAGCTGGCAGGCGTTGCACTGCTTGTACAAGTTGCTGCTTGATGATCGTCGAATCTCCATTCTCCTCTTCGTCGTCGTCCTGAATCAATAAAATTAATCAAGGACAATTATTTTCTGATATGCATACGCTCGGGGAGGCAATTTAAGCTGTGTGTTTCAGTTTCTGTTTACTTACGCCTTGGGAAAGCTGGCTCATATTATCATCGTCCGAGTCGGCATTAAACACTTGTCTTTGGAGAAGCGGTGGCAAGTCATTTCCTGGTTGCTGTAAATTAAATTAAATCCACATTAGAGTTAATTTCACTTACTCTTAAGTACTTTTAACTTTTTAGTTAGACCTTTAGTCCTGAATACTCTAACATTTTAAGTGCTTAAAAGTACCCCAGGCATCGCTGGAATCCGCATCGAGTCCTCTGGGTACACGTATCTTGGTCTTGATGGCGATGGACCGACTTGACCTTGACCGGTGCTAGGAGGAGCCGTAGCTGATCTATTGCCTGAACGTATCGCTCCCGATGCAGTGGCTGCAGCCGCAGCTGCTGGCGCAGGTCGTGCTTTTATGCGGTGGCCTCCATCTTCTCTACCTCGTCCTCGCCGCATTGGAGTAGTGGACCCTGGTGGTCCTCCGGTCCGATCCAGAATGGGTCGTTTTGTCAATACCAAAGCGACTGACAGTGAACCTTTACGGCGCTGGAAGCGGCTGACCATCCGTTGAATTGGGGCATCCAAGTAGTCCAGTATTTTACGGCTCCTGTTGTAGACTACACATTTTGCCGGATCCAAATTGACCTTTTCAACATAGAAAATTGCAATGAGAAGGTAATCCCTTAGTCCTAGTTTTTAGTTATCAGTAGATAACTGAGTATTGAGTATTAAGATTAACTTACGCTGAATTGCCGCAAGAAATTACTCCAAGTCTTGTTTCTATCCGTCGGCTGATCCTGAATTCGAACGGACGGGTATCCGGGGATTACGCTGACAGTAATCCGAGTAGTCGGTCCAGGTGACTGAAAAACAAATGAATTAATTAATCATCAAAAAGATTTCTACATCTTGTAGCAAGTAATTGACGCTAAGCACTTGCAACCTCAACTCAAAGAACTTGAACTTTGCAGAAACCTTGTACTTTGTACTTAAAAGAGCTTTGTATATCTTTAGAAATCAAGAACTTACCATTATGCTGGCTTAAGATCCAAAGGGAGGAAACCGGGGTCAATTAAGTCAAGTTCCGTGGAAATTGCATGACGAAATTACGCTGACGTACAAAACTTAACTCAAATCTAACCACTCACAAACTTATCTGCAAATTGCCCTTTACGACTTTATAATTAGAAACCAACCAAAGGCACGTCCAGCAGTGGATAGTTGATAGTATTAGTATAGAAAATGGAATTACAGAAACACTAAGCCTAGCCTAACGAATTAACGAAGCGACGCAACGTGCTTGAAACGCTTTTGGGTTTTGGCACGAAGCAGATAATCCACCTACATTTTTTGAGATTTGTGATGCCGCTCGCTCACAAACGAGCGGTGAGCGCAGCCAATCGAAAACGGGCAACAGCCGCACGGCGTATCTTCTTTGTTGCTGACTCATTCATCTCTGACCAGTGCAGTGACCTGACCTGGCTCGCCTGCGGCTACCGCGCCGACTGAGATCGACTTGACCCTTTGCCCTTTATCAGCAGCTATTTCTGTCGTCGTCTTTGCCATTGCCGATGCGTCACGTAGTAATTACGAGGCATATGCTCGTTCCAGTTCCTAGGTTCTAGTTCCAATTTCCAGCGCAGCGGCAGCAGAGAAGTGCAGACAAATGGAGGCCTTTTGTAATTAAAATCAGGCAGACGCAGAATTGCAGAATGGACATATTATTATACAGTGTGAGATACAACATACGTGGAATTAATATGGAAATGAGTTGACAATATTTTGACATGTGCTAACACAAAGATAGCAATACTTTTCAAAATATTTGCTCGCTCGCTTAATCGCTTAATCGCATTCGTATTATTATATTCGCGTCTGTCGTGTTTGGTTCGCAAATCGTGGGCGCGGTGGCGGTGTGGCCTGGCACTGGCACAATGGGATAATACCATCAATAAAATCACGATATTTGCGTTGCATTCTGGTCTCTGGTCACATCATCAGAGTCGTCAGTAAACCAGTTTTATTGATGTCGGTCATAATCGTGTACGCGTCCCATACCCTTGTTGGCGTATTATTACGAAATATTCCACAATTCCACGAATTTCAGGTTGGTTGTCGCATCGTATTTTGTATTTACAAGAGATAAAGAGATAATAGCCTGTGGAACTTTGACCTTAGGCGAATTTTGAGGCATTTCGAGACGCATGGACGCATTTGTGAAGTAGATAACTATAAGAAGCGAGTTAATGAGCTCTTAATCGCGTATTTACTTTTTAATATGCTGCAAGAAGTTGAGAATTGAATGAGGATCCCACTCAGCAATTGGCTTTGTACGTATTTACGCACAGTTTTCAAAAGTTATTCTCTCCTGAGGGAGTCTGAGCCATCACACATACTGAGCGAGCCAGCAGAGCAGATGATGAACTGAATTTCATTATAATCAATTTATTTTTAGTGTTTGTGTTTTGTTATTGTTTTGTTTGCATATTTCTGTGTAGTTTTTAGTTGTAGTTTGTGCTGCCTTTTTTGCTGTTTAATTTATTGACATGCCAGTTTTGGTGTGATTCCGCGCTGGATTTGTGAAACTAATTCGTTAACCTCTTTAGTTGATGTTCTGGCTCTTCATTGTCTTCATGACATATTGCATGTGTCTGTGTGCCTGTCTGAGATCTTAATTAGGATTCAGCTACACGTTTTTCGTTGTTTACAATCTGCATTGACAATTTCCAGTTATTTTCCTTTCGACACCGCGGTGCGGCGTCGATTAGTAACTTGGCGCTTAGCGCTTGTCAGCGTTTGTGTTATCTGATGAAAATTCAGTTCTTGCTCTCGAAAGTTCAACCAGTTTGGAGCGTCGCGTTTTGCTTGGATTTTCGACAGGTAATTGCACGAATTTACTTTCATTTGACAATGTCGGACTAATTTTGTGGATATCGGTTTGTGTTCATTCGTTCGAGTGGACTTTAACTGTTAACTGTTGATGTTGATCCCAAAACATGGTTGAAGTGCTGTTACCCCAAAGTCCTTCCTGGAATTCGCTCGGTCAGGAATTGTGGCCTCATTTAAAGCTAAATTAATCGCGCGAGTGAATAGAGTGAAATGACACAAGCTTCGAAGCTTCATTTACCATTCACGGTTATCGTAAACGTAAATCCCACTCGAGGAATGTTACATGCATGAACCTGATAACTGATAACCGATAAAGATGAAGAATTCGCGCTGTAAAATGTCGAGTCAGTCGGCAGCAAAGCAAGAAACGGTCCTACGAAGCCCAACCTACACGTCCTTCCTTTCCTTGGCGTTTATCCATTGTGGCCATGAACATTGATGACAAGCCAGGCGAAGGACGAGGCGAATATTTCCTAGAATTCGCGAATGCGAATTTTTTACATATTTTTTGTACCTCATCAATTATTGTCTTCCTACCAATCCAATTGTAAAACCCAGCGTGAACGTGGGGTTTTAACGTTAGTGTGGTCACTGTCACTGTGCTGTTTGCACCTGCGCTACACTGGAATGAATTACGGATTCTAATTCAGCCATGCCATGAATTAATTAACTCATCAGTAGAATGTAGAATTGCCTTCGCTTGTGGCGGAACCTCAATGGCAAGTTCAAAGGCGACCAGCCGCAGCCTCAGGCGTGAAGAATTCCTTTGAATATTGATCTGTGTCATTGCATAAATTGTGTTTACGCAGCCCAACAAGAAGCGATCGGCCTTTGCTTCAGTTCGTCAGTTGCAGTTTCACTTTATTCGGTTAAGTTAGTTAACTATCTTTATTCTGTTCCTGTTTCAGATCCGTACGAATCCGAATTTCCATTGTAACGCGAATAACTCGACTTTACTGACTTCACGCTCAGACCCCGCGACTACCGAGCTTAATTGGGATTACATCACATCAATCAGCAAATTGTGCAAATCACATCAGCATTTATTGACAAGTACAAGGTTAAGGTGAGCCAGAACCGTTCAACTTTCACGGAAGCACGTTATATTTGGGTGATGTCATGCTGTTAGGCAGTCCAGTATAGTCAGTAGATTCGTAGATTAGAGTTCACGAGCGGCTTGTCAGCCGGGTTCAGGCTTAATCAGCACGTGTCTAACGATTTTAGGAACAGATTTCAGAATATCAGAAAAGAAATGATGTCAACAATGTTTACGTTTGCGAATTGCGATTACAGGCGTTTGGCGGTGTTCACTCCAAATCGGGGTTATTTCAATTACATGACATCATTTTCATGTTATTCGAGCCGAAGCTCGCTTCGCTGAAACAATCAGATTTCAATAAGCGCGCGAGTTAAGTGAGTTGTGAGTGTCAACGCACAGTAAAAGCCAAAGCGAAGAAAGATCGCTCACTTGTCTGCCTGCCCTGTATATTGCTATTCCTGTAATTCTGTGTAGTGTACTGATAAGATGAGGTCATCCTTCTGATTCGCCTGGCCTGCGTGTGCCAGGCTGTGCGTTGTGTCCATCAGACAATTCCAATCATCACGTATTACCTTTTTATGTACTCCTGCTATTTGTAAGTGATTCCGATTACTACTGACACAAAGCCACTCAACCACTTCGCCACTTCATCATCGCACTGCTTTGGCCTGACTGTCCAGTACATTGATTCCGTAGAAGTTCAGATAAGCATGTCAGAGTATCACCTTCACCGTGAAGCGAAGTTAGCCTTAACGCATATTTCGTTTATAAAGCCGGTGTTAAGTCTTTGTACAGCGTGCTCGTGTCCAGAACGACTTAAGAGCTGAAGCTTGCAGTGCAGCAATTGCAGTTCCAAGCCAGTAGTAGCAGCAGCAACTGGGCTAAATTCTTAGGCTAAATTAACATTTATTTGGTTCGCAATTCGGTTAAAGTAAAGCTGAGACGTTCTGCTTCAAATTCCAGCTTCCAATTCCAAGTTATTGTGCATTGGGCAGGAAATTGCATAGAAATCGGCTTCCGACCGGCTGCGTTGCGGATTGCGATTGACTTTGGGTAAGCAATTTGCAATTCTAGTAAATTGTAATTTAGCTTTTGGCTTTGAGATTCCTGGCCTGGCGTGGTGACTGGCGGCGGCGGCGACGTGACCCAGACTATTTCTTTCTAAGCTCTTTGCTTTTGCTCTTCCAGGAAGGAATTTGCATAAAATACAATAATTTGCTTAAGGCTAAACCTAAATTCCAATTGCATTAATTATGCTCTGATAATGACAGCTGGCCTCGTTAGCGTAATTAATTGCTAATTGTCCTACGCGTAGCGGCAGCAGTGTTGGCGTGCTTCAGTCGAGGCTAGAGGTTTTTATCGCTTAACTAAACTAACGCTAAGTGAATAGTTGACTAGACTAGAATGCTCAACAGTACTTGACTTGACTAAACGAGAGTGGTTGAAATATTTTGCCTGATGCCTGTCGTCGACGTGATTTCTTGACGTTAGGCAAGTGGGAAATTACCTGTCATTCCATTTGCGTTCGCCGTTCAGAAGCCGGGTGCTCATCACATGCACACCAAAGCCCCCGCTGCTGATTGCTGATAACGCATTAATTAATTTATTACGAGAGCCGTGTGATTGTAAACAGAATCATAATTCCGATGGTGGTGCGGTTCGTGTTCGGTATTCAGTCAATTTATCGATATCGATTGCGAAAGTCAATGTCGCAGTCGTCGATAGACTTCTCGTGTGAGGTGTGAGTGAACCGCCGCGCAGTCTGAAGTCTTCTCTTCTTTTTCCATTGCAGATTGGCTGACAACGGCAGATTCCCATCTGACTAGTGACTGAAGCTACTAAAGCAAGCAGTATTTGTTTACTCGACTTCGACTCAAGATCGGCAAGATGGGTGATGCACCAACGGAATTTTACAGTCGTACGCAGATTTATCAGTACATGGCTGCTGCGGCCGCTACGTTTGGCGCCTTCGGCCTGGGGACCTCCCTGGCCTGGTCCAGCCCGGCGCTGCCCGACATGGAAGAGGACGCTGAGTTTTCCGACTTGAGTAAAGACCAGAAGTCGTGGATCGGCGCTATTCTGAACGTAAGAATTTATATTTAGCAAAAAAGTGCTGAGTGCTGCTGCCTTGAAGTATGGATGATAACTTATTTTCTTATCCCCCAGCTCGGCGCTCTCATCTCCGGCCCCGCGACGGGCTTCCTGATCGGGCGACTGGGTCGCAAGCCGACAATGATGATGATGTCCGCCCCGTGTGTCCTCGGCTGGCTCCTGCTCGCCTTCGCCCAGAACTTCCCCATGATCCTCTGCGGTCGCTTCATCACCGGTTTCTGCGGCGGGGCCTTCTCACTCGCGTCTCCCGTCTACATCGGAGAGATGGCCGAAGGCAAGATTCGTGGTATGCTCGGCTCAGGTTTCCAGATGATGGTCGTGCTCGGGATCCTTTTTGTGTACTGCGTCGGCGCGGGCGTCAACTGGAGCTGGCTGTCCATCATCTGCGGTTTCGTTCCCGTCATCTTCCTCGTGCTGATGATGTTTATGCCCGAATCGCCCCGGCATTTGGTCGCCGTCGGGAAAAAGGCCGAAGCGGCACGCGCCCTGGCTTGGTTCCGTGGGGCAAACGACGTCTCGTTGGTTGACGAGGAGCTGCAGTTTATTCAGGCGAGCGTTGAAGAGCAGCAGCGGAATCAGGCATCATTCAAGGACCTCCTTCATCCATCGCTTATGAAGCCCACACTAATCAGTTTGGGCCTAATGTTGTTCCAACAGCTGTCCGGTATCAACGCCGTCATTTTCTTCGTGGAAACCATCTTCTCTGACGCTGGCTCGGATATTTCTCCGTCGCTCTCCTCCATCATCGTCGGAATCGTGCAGGTCGTGGCGACGCTTGCCTCCATGGTCCTGATTGACAAACTGGGTCGTCGAATTTTGCTCATCTTCTCGGACACAATGATGGGAATCTCGCTCGTGGCGCTGGGAATCTTCTTCCTCCTTAAGTACAATCAGGAACAGGATTACAACAAGCTTGGGATCACGGCTGCGCCTTTGTCGACAACCGAAAAGTGGGTCGCCGGTGTCGTGGATGACATTGGATGGCTCCCGCTCGTGAGTTTGATGGCCTTCATCACGGCGTTCTCGCTTGGATTCGGCCCCATTCCGTGGATGTTGATTGGAGAAATTCTTCCGTCGAGGGCGATTGGTGAGTTTCAATCAGAAGATTTATAAATTACGTGGAAAAGCTCACGTGTTTGATATTTTTCGATTTTCAGGAATTGCCTCGTCGCTCTCAACTTCCTTCAACTGGTTCCTGGCCTTCCTGGTCACGCTCTTCTTTGAGAAGATCAAGGACGCGCTGACCATTCAATGGTGCTACTTCAGTTTCGCCATCGTCTGCGGTATCGGCGTGTTGTACGTCCTGTTCATCGTGCCCGAGACGAAGGGCAAGTCGCTGGAGGAGATTCAGGCCATGTTTGGGGAGTCGGACGGCATCCTGAACAACAGCAACCAAATGCAAAATGGCGGCGGTGGTGCGGCCGGAAGGAGAACGAGTCGGGACGGCAAGTCGAACCCTGGCTACGAGAACGAGAAAGATTAGATTAGATTAACTTCATTGGTGCCATTGTACAATTTACGATTTTACTTCGACTTACAGTGGTAATCACTATCACCTATTCAGGTTTACATTCCAGCTTTCTTATTAATGTATTAAGTATTTTAGTGTTATTGGAGTGGATTGTTAATTTTAAACGTCGCATGAACGCTTCGCGCAGCTGCACTTGAAGTATTGTTATAACGTACTTACGCGTAAGCAATTATTGCAATTATATTCTAATCCTGTGTGTTGAGTCTTGTTAACTGATTCTGGTCGTAATGGAAGGTATTTAGGAATTCTTGTCTGTTTTTAGCGTTCTTTGATTGCAGATACCGAAATCGACGATTCGCCCGATGCCCGATTTCAATTTCGAGGTAGAGCGTGAATAAACTGAAGATTTTAAAGAAGGAACCCAGCAGAGTAGTTTATTAAACAAAGGCTGCCTGGCCCGAAACTGCATTAAAATAGGAGAAAGTGGGATTTGGCGTGCATTTTGGGTAGTTCACGCAAATTAGTAGTTTGCGACACAAATTAGTCATCAAGCAAAGCACTTTTAGCGGATTCAGCAAAATCCAAGTTTTATTGTTCTCGCTCGTCGAACGCCGATTGTATGTTAATTCAATCGAGATTGAATGCGAAATTCAGGTACCTTCTTACGACAATTTCCGTCAGGATGCTGCTACAAACTTTCTCTTTCTGCTACTAGTTTTCTGGCTTTCTGGTGATTCTGGTCTTGGCTCCTCCGTCCCGGGTTGGGTCGTCAACCGGTCCCGGATGAAATGAGGTCTTATAAAAAAGTATCTGCCAACACTGCCCACGCGATTAGTGCGTCGATTTCGTCGAGCCCGACCAGTGCCGTGTTTATCAGTGCTCGTTTATCGGTGTCGATGCCTACGTCTTGTGGTTTCCAAGGCCTTGAATTGTGCTTATCAGTGATCAGTGAATTATTTTGAATATTGTGAATTATTAACGACTGGAGACTGCAACGAAGCATATTTTGCGTTTTTCTTACCATGAATTGAAGTGATCTGTGCACAATGAAGGCGATTGTTCTGATTTTCTCAGTCGTAGCGATTGTGGTGCTCGGATTCGCCGCCGGCGCTGCTGGATTCACTCTTCCCCAGATTTCTCTTTCGTCAGTGTTCCCGTTCCTCTTTGGCGGTCGACGAACGGCTCGATCACCCCAACCACTGGAATTCTACCCTTCAAGGGCGATAGCACCGGCATTCCAGGCTACTGGTCGAAGTTTCGACCCTGGTGCAGGCACTGCAGCTCAAGCATTCCCACCGCCCGTTGATTTCATCTCCGACAATGCGATTTCAATCTTCAACGACTCGAGCAGCTTCAGGGACCAGACTCACCAGCCGCAGGCCGACAAACGCACGTTAAAATACTTGCAGAAAACTAAGGAGTACCTCCACGCGCTGAAGTCGACGCATGACAAGCTTAAGATGAGGAAAGTTTCGCTCCGAGTGTCGTTCGGCCCGATTGTGATCCCCGACGAGGACGGCGATGGGTGGAAGGAGGAAATGCCGACTGAGTCGCCGTACATTGACGAGGACGAAGACTCAATCCTGCCTGGAGAGCAGGTTGGTGGCTACGATTCAAGGCCGTTAACTCCTCGGCCTGACGAGTCCGAAGAGGAAGTGCTGCCTGGGGAAAATACGACCCCGACGACAACGCCAAGGCCTACACGTCCACGCCCACCTTCGACACGGCCACCGCCACCGCCTGACGAATCCGAAGAAGAAGTGCTGCCTGGAGAAAATACGACGCCAAGCACGACGACGACTCGAAGAACAACGACGACGCGAAGGACAACCCCACGGCCGACAACTCGCCGGACGACGACGACGGAGCCCCCAAATGAATCCGAGGAGGACGTTCTGCCCGGCGGCCAGACTCCTGCTCCGGAAATTCCGGATTCGCCTTCGCCGTCTCTTCCTTCGCTCATGGAGTACAAGAAAGCTGTGCTCGAAAAGGTCAAGTCGAAGATCAAAGATAATCTCGCCCTGCCAGACTGGAATTTGTGGCCGCTCTTCTCGAAGGTCGCCGAGAAGCACGAGGCGAAAAAGAATATTCTGGACAAACTCAAAGAAGGCGCCATCGCGAAGGCAAAGGGAAAGCAAAGCAAAGGGCAAGCAAGGATGGATCGAAGCAGCGAAGAAAAGGTGCGATTTTACCATTCGACGCCGGACGTTGATGTCAAACCGGAGCCACGCGCGCCGTGGACGCCGTGGGAGGATAGTCACGAAATGGCCGAAGCAATTCAAAATAGTTACAGCAGGAGCTTTACAGTCAAACCAAAGCGAGCAGTGCTCACGCCCACGCCAAGACAGGCTTCGCTTCTGCGTCCACGTCCGACCACGACTACGAGCACGATTCGAACGCCATCGCCTACGACACGCTGGGCCCGACCTCGAGCGAAGAAACCGAAGCCCGAATTGGCAGAAGTAGAAATTGAACCGGAAGTCGAATACAGGCACATGCAGCAGAATCCAAGACGGCCGCCGAAGCAGCACAGAATACCTTCGACCACGTCGACGACGACGACGCAGAGGCCGCGGCCACCGCCACCGCAGCCGTCGACTCCAAAGTGGCATTTCTGGAGCCCGTCTTCAACACCACCTTCTTCGTACAGGTTACGGCTGGACTCAAGCACGACAACACCAAAGATTTTCTTGGTTCGGCCGTCCAATTACCGTCGACCTCGAATGCCTCAGCAATTTAACAGCCTCGCCCACGGTTTCGGCGGTGAATTCGAATTTGAGCAGCAGCAAGAACAAGATCGAACTTTCTTCATCTCCAAAGCGAGAGACAAACCTTCCAGCCCTAAGAAGCCAAGCTCTGTCTACGGCCCGCCTCGACCTCCGCCGCCACCGCCTGCGCCAGCGCTTGAGCCGCCGGACGAAGGCGAGGAGGACATTCAGCCTGGCGGGTACACAACGACAACCAGACGGCCAGGAGGCTACGGCTATGGCAACGGTAGGCCGACGCCGGCTGAGAAGGAAATTTTCTTCTTCGAAGCCCCAAAGTCCTTTCATCCCACGACCTCGAGGCCCAAGCGCCCGAAACCACCGCTGAAGCCTAAAAAGAACCTGAAGGTCATTTTCATCAAAGCGCCCGACATTCCAATCGAGACTCCAGAAATTCCACCGATTCCTCCCGCACCGGAGCAGAAGACTCTCGTGTACGTCGTGCTGAAGAAACCCGACACGCCCAACGTCACGATTGACTTGCCGCCGGACACGCCACAGAAGAAACCGGAAGTGTTCTTCGTGCAGTACAAAGCGACGACGACGGAGGCGCCGGAGGAGGAGGAAGACATTCAGCCGGGAGGATTTACACCGCCTCCGAAGGGTTATTCGTACCCTCGCCCGACGACGACGACGACGCCGTACGAGGACGAGGAAGACATTCAGCCAGGTGGGCAGACGCCCGAGCCGCCGCCGCCGCCTGACGAGTACCTCCCACCACCGCCTGATGAGACGGAAGAGGATATCCAGCCTGGAGGCTACACGCCACCCCCGCCCCCGCCTCCGCCGACGTACCTCCCGCCTACGACGACGACCACAACGACAACAACGACCACCACGACGGAGGCGCCCACGACCACGCCGGAGGAAGAAATCGACATTCAGCCGGGCGGGCAGACGCCCGAGCCGATTCCACCGCCAGAAACCACGACGACTACGACTACAACGGAGGCTCCAACCACCACGCCAGAAGAAGAAGACGAGATTCAGCCGGGAGAGCAGACGACGCCTGAGCCAACAACAACGACAACAACAACGCCTGCGCCGACATACGGCCCTCCGCCCGTGCAGCACGGCTGGGGCTGGTCGTCGAGTGATTATGACGACTATGGCAATACTGGTTGGGGCAATACTGGCTGGGGATGGGGCGGCAGCAGTGGAGGCGGCGATCAGGACGAGGGTGGGTACCCGAATTATGAAGATGTGGGTGAAGGAGCGTACGGAGCACCACCGCCGTCGAATTCTTATGGTTATGGAGGCGGGGGCTACGATTCTCGTCCAAATTCAGGCGGATACAGCAGCAGCAGCAGCATTGGGGACTATTCTTCCTCGCCACCGCAACAGCAGAAATGGGGCATTGGTCCCAGAAATCCATGGCGAGACTTCTCTTACACGTACAGCAAGCCGGCGCCCAGCAATTATTACGAGTACCAGCCAGACTCGGGCTTAGACTCGGGCTTGATTTCTGGGCCCGCTTCCAGTCACAACCCCGCCAGCAGCTCACAGCAGTACCAGAAAATTCTCGACCACCTCCAGAAGCTGTTCCCGCCCGCGCCCATCGAAGTGTACCACCATGAGCACACGCACGAGGACAACGGAATAGAAAGGAAGGGCCCGCAGCCAGCCAATCTGATTAACCAGCCAGCTTTTAGGTCACTGCTCCTGAATTCGTTGGGGCTGGCGCCGGCCGCGCCGCTGCCATTCGGGGTCGGATAATGCTCGGCCATGTTCTCATGCTTAGCTCAAGGTTACAATTCGCTCTGGCACTCTCCCGCTGATAAACTTCTCGAATTCTGTTTACGATTTTTTTTTGTCTATCGCAGCGTCTGCATTTCCTGCTTGTTTGTTTAGAATAAAACCGTAAAACGAGTTATGAGTACAATTCAAGGCCAAACTCGAATGCTGGTGATCTAATTGCCGTCGTCTTTCATTTTGGGACATGGCACACGACAAACTCAAAATCAGTCCATTCAATTCCACGATCAACAATCAACGAGTTGCACGAATCACGTCTCGTTTTCACGCAATCATCAACGTCCAGATAGCAGGAGGCAAGGACAGTCAATGTCAACGCGACTGAACTTCGCACTTGAGCGTTGATCCTGTCGTGTCAATTGTCAATTGCTTTGGTAGGTCACAAAAACAATTGATGGCCACATGGCAAGCGACTCCTCTCCTCTCACCTGTCGCTCTTGTGAAGTGTTTACGAGACCGAGACACGAGCTCGTGTGACAGCGCCAATGCCAAACTACATAAAACTGATAAAACCTAGGCGCGCCTGTGACGACTAAATCAGTCGCCATATACTTAATTCAGCATGAAGTCTGGAGGGTTCTTCCTTCTCCTGACGGCCACCGCCACGCTTGTGGCCGTGGCCCTGCATTTGCCCGTGGCGGAGTCGCAGTACACTCCCGACTGGCCAAGCATCGACGCGCGCCCATTCCCCGTTTGGTACGACGAGGCCAAGATCGGAGTTTTCGTGCACTGGGGTGTGTACTCCGTGCCCGCAGTCACCGACGCCTGGCTGTGGCGGTGGTGGCTGGACGACCGAGTCGACTGGATCGAGGCGTACATGGAAAAATACTACAAGCCAGGGTTCACGTACCAAGAATTCGGCCCCGCCTTCACGGCCGAGTTCTTCCAGCCGGAAGACTGGGCGCGTCTCTTCGAACGGGCAGGCGCCAAGTACGTAGTGCTCACGTCGAAGCACCACGACGGCTACGCGCTCTGGCCGTCCGTTCGTTCGTGGGGATGGAACTCGGTTGACGTCGGCCCGAAGAGGGACATCGTGTCCGAGCTGGCGAGCGCCGTGCGGAGTGAGACGAATCTCCGCTACGGGCTGTACTATTCCCTCTACGAGTGGTACCACCCACTGTGGATGCAGGACAAAGGCGCCAACTTCAGCACGGACGACTTCATCGACCTCAAAATCCACCCTGAGCTACGGGACATTGTCAACAAATTCGAGCCTGACGTCGTGTGGTCCGACGGCGACTGGGAAGCGCATTCTTCGTACTGGCGGTCGACGGAGTTCCTCGCCTGGTTGTACAACGACAGCCCCGTCCGGGAGACGGTCGTCGTGAACGACCGCTGGGGGTCGGATGCACACGGCGTGCACGGCGGTTTCTGGTCGGGCGAAGATAGACTTAACCCGGGCACGCTACTTCCGCACAAGTGGGAGAACTGCTTCACTCTGGACAAGGATTCGTGGGGCTGGCGCGCGACGACGAGCGTGGAGGACTACCTCACGCCTGAAGAACTCATTCGCACAATCGTCGAGACCGTCTCGTGCGGCGGCAACGCGCTGGTGAACGTGGGGCCGAGGAAGGACGGTCAGATTCCGCTTCTGCAGCAGGAGAGGCTGCTGCAAATGGGCGAGTGGCTCGCGTTGAATGGAGACGCGATTTACGGGTCGGTGCCGCACACCGTGCAGAATGACACGCAAACACCAGGCGTCTGGTACACCAAAAACGAGGGGCGCAACCAAGTCTATGCGATGGTGACTCAAGGCTGGCCGGGCCGCACCCTCCGCCTTGGCTCCATGTCGATATTTGAATTTTCGAGCATTGAAATGCTTGGCTATGCAGGGACGCTTGAGTATAGCGCCGAGGTGCCTGGAATCATGGTCACCATGCCCCAACTGGAGGACGTGCGCTCAAAATGGACGTACACGCTAGTTTTTAATGGGCCGCGAATCAATCATGCTTAATTAATACATACATTCTCCACGAAATAAAATCATGTTTTCTGAACGCAAATTGCAAATTGCAATTGTCGTCAACAAAATCGGCAAAGTTGCATGTAATTCTCTTCTAGGAAGTAGAGGACAAATTGTTCAACTTGTAAAATGCACACTGCTAAATTAAATTACATTTCTTACTTCTGTGCTGTAGTATCTTTGTAGTCTTTGGCTTTACAAGAATTGATCGCCGTTCGAGTGACTGAAGTGAAAGGCTGAAACCTGAAAGGCAATTAACTTGACAAGCTCAAATTCAAACTGCTTCGATTTGGATTTATCTTGTAAAACAATGAATCGCCAATCGCTGATGACTTAATATAATTTATGACTTGTGAGTGTACTTCAAGAAAATTGATTCCATTGCGCAGTCGTTTGAATTTGGCGATCCCACATTGAACTTCGCTAACCCCTTTAATCTGTTCACCGCTCAAACGTACAAACGTGAAACAAGAGCAATTTGAAGAGTACGCTGTCGAATCACCAGAAATAATCAGTGTTGAACAATTACCGCGATTGCACTAATTTAATTAGCATTAGTAATTAGTTGAGATTTTTGCTCGGCTTTTAATTAATTAGCATTAGCATTAGCT
>WIXG01000646.1:0-29247 GCA_009869945.1 Mesaphorura yosii
CCAACAATTTCATCATGTTCACGGCATCGCTCTCGTTCTCGAATGCGAATTTCATAAAAGCCTCATGCAAGAGTGCATTCATGCAAGAATTCTTTTATTGATAAGTACACATTTTTACACACAACATCAGATAAAGCTTAAGCCTTAATGAATATTTAGTTGATTCCAACGACTTGGGCTTCGCATTTCTGTACACAAAATTAAGCAATCAATGAACTCATTCAATTATTGAAGCTACGACTAAGATGTGAGTCAATTGAGGCACTTACGTTGACTGCGTCGAGTGACGCCTGGAGGTTGAGGCCAGCCGCCGAGAATTCACGTTGGAGGCATGCAGCATACTGAAATCAAAATCAAATCGTCAAAACAATCCACCATTGGCATTGGCTGATTGGCTCTTGAGTGCATTTGTGCCGAATCAGTAAATGAGAGGCCAATTGAAAAATTTACCCTGGGGAATGTGATGAGGCTCCTGCAGCTCTTCCGGATGTTCTCCTGCGTGTTGAGGATGTATCCGTTCACTTCCATCTGGCATTTGACGAAGAGGTTCTTGCCGGGTGCCACGTCGTAGCAGTCGAAGAAGCGTTGAGCAATGGTGGGGTCTCGGTTGCTGCACAGGCAGAGCTTCGCCACGATGCGGGCTGTGGAGGCGAGGTCTCCTCCAATGCTGCTCTGAGCTTGAACTTGGATGGTGGTTGTGGCGGCCAGGAAGCAGGCGGCAAGGACGACGAGGGCTCGAATTGCAATCATGTTGAATGGAATGCTGGAGTCTTACGCTTGAGTTGCTGGTGCTTGTGTTGCGAAGTAGCTCAAAACTGATTTGATTGCCATTTGAGGGAAATATGGCCGTATTTATTGGGCTGGAGCTACTGGAGAAGCTGGCTGCCTAACCACAAATGGACTTTGAGCCTTCTGCAGACGGGAAGTTCTTTGAATTTCGCAATTTAGCAGTGGACTCTCGACTCTCGGTTCGGTCAAAGGTTGTGGCTTGCCAGGAGCTAAGTCCGAAGGCAAAATTTAAATCTGTGTTTACACAGCCGGGCTGGAGAAGCCAAAATCAAGCGCAGAAACCAGGAACAGTAAGGCGTGGTTGTGGTTTGTGGTATCCTTGCAATTGCAATTTATTAAACTAACTAACAATGATAGTAATTCAGCTAAGCCTAACTAACAGAATGGTAATTTCTAGGCCGTAGTGATTTCATTCTTTTCCCATTTTATTCGATTGACTTTGACTTGGCTGGTCGCCGGTGTGCTCTTCTCTCTTATCGTGCTTACGTAGGTTCCACGACCCCGCAAACTCCCCCCACAATCGTAGAACTTGTTCGGTTTCTCACCCGTATGAGCTTTCATGTGCCCACGGAACCCACTCTCTCGCTCCGGAACTCCCTCCTACAGAGGCTGCACCCCCAAACTTTCTCGTGCGTATGAGTGGAGAGATGCGCTCGTCAATACTTGGCACGCGCGAACTCTCTTCCGCAAATGTGACAGGTGAATCTTGCCGGAGTTCCGCCTTGCTCCTCTCGGACGTGCTGCTTCAGATTGTAGGCGGTGCTGTATTTCGCCTCGCACTGGTCACAGCCGTGCGTCTCTCCATCGTGCTGACTCCTCACGTGCGCCATCATATTGCCCTTGGCGGCAGACGTCCGCTAGCAGTGCGAACGCACGCAGCGATAAGGCTTCTCTCCCGTGTACACCCTTGCGTGAGCATTAAGCGTACTGATTCTTGTGCACGCGTAGTTGTAGTACATGCAACGAAACGATTTCTCACCGATATGAACTGCCCTCACGTGTGCTTTCATGTTGACTTTGCTCTTGTAGGATTTCCTACACATTGCGCCGGCTCTTCACCAGAGCCAATATGAAGCAGAGTGTGTCTTCGCAGGTACGCAATCTTGCACGCCTTGTCACATTGCGAATGCGAGCACTTCAGGTCGCGGGTAGTGTGAAAAGCGTAGGCGCATTACTCGCACATGCATGGTGTCTAGCCCTTTTGAGTTGGTACGTGCTGAATGAACGAGCGGCTGGTGATGGTGGCCAAATGCAGAGGATCACTGCAATGGCCGCACATAAACTGGCCGGGCTATCAATGTTCATTTTACTTTTGGTACGAGTGTATAACAGCAATCATGTAGGCTAGATCATTAAGATGACTGACGTTATCAGAGATTAATTTATAAGAAGCAGAGGGTATTTTCACTGCATGGATTCCAAACTAACTTCCATTACTTGAGTGACTCGGGAACCTCAGCCACAACTTTGCTTGCACTTAAGCGGTACATATTCCGAGCTCTATTGTATTGGGAAATACAAAACTTTTATTTCTACGAAAGCAAAGCACGAAGTACACATCCGCAGATTACATGCAAAGACGACTCTGTGGAATTAATGCTGAACCTTCACATTCTCATTGCCAGACAACCAGCCAATCGATCCGGTTCAAATTTAAGAAAATGGCGCCTAGCAAACTATCTGGTCGTGGTTACCCGTTTTTCATATCGCTATTAGAGAACGGTCTGTTCAACTTTGTAATGTTCATCGGACTCGTTTGCGGGTGCTGTCCAGCTCTGCTAATCCCATCATCGTCGACTCGTTTTATCAACTCTGTTCCAGACAGGCCTTATAAGAACTACATTGGGTTCTTATATTGCGTAGCGGCATGGATCTTTATGTCTTTATCTCCAGTTGACTTTATCATTGCTTACGGCGATGGCATCACGACCGGATCCACTTCTTCGATTCTACTCACATTTTTAACCGAATATATGATCACTTTGGTCGATCTGGTCAGGCGGTCGATCTTTCTATTCAAATATACCGAGCTGGTACTTGTTTTACGTTATATACATGAAGAGAGTGTAAGACATAAGATTCAGACATCTGGAACGCACTCGATTCTGTATCTCACATGCACAACTGTACTTTTAGCCACTGTCCGAGTGGTCCTGGAATTCGTCACGGTCGCCATAAGGACAGAAGAGCCTCAATCGGCGATTTATCCACCACAAGTCGACGTGATAGCATGGTACACGTGGCTCGCCTTTCTATACGGGTCCAACATTGTCTCAAAAATCCTTGTACACCTTGTAGGACATTACCTCATCAGGCAATACCAATTACAGTGTTCAGAATTCCAAGACTTTTATGAATCTCGAGTTGTCGCCACGGTCGATCAACTCGCCGACTTCCGGCTTAAATTCGAGCGATTAGAGTCAGGTTTCGCATTGTACGGCGACGGAGTTGGGTTCTTACTCGGTATTGCAATAATTCAATGTATTTCAACATTCTTCTCCCATATTTTCACCACTGTAGATTTATTAAGGAAAAGTGACTTCAGTGCAATCAATTTTAGCATTAAGTTGCTAATTTTTCTGGAAGAAGTTCTAAATTTGGTGCAAATTGGACATATCGGTCAATACATGAAGGATGAGGTATTTTTTGATAAAAATAAGTTCTAAAATATCTTAAACCGGTTCTCTCCCGCCTGATTTTTGAGATGGAGGTCACAAAAAGGAAAATGAAGTGCATGATTGCCCAAGACGAAATATTGCAAAATCGGGACACATTCTTGAGGCACGACAAAGCTTCTATCGAGGTAAACGTGTACAAAATTTAAAGCTGAGCAACTCACATGCACAAATTACAGTTATTTGCGCAGAGAAATTCGATTGCCAATTTGATTGTGACTTGGAAATGGCATTTGACAGCCAAAGACATGTGCCCTGTTGACTACGGAATCTTTCCAAGCGTAAGTTACTTGCGATCTAAATTTTGGAGACGGCGTACCAAACTTTTACTTGACTTTACATATTTTTAGGTCGTGAACAATACGCTCACGTTCTTAATGTTTGTATTCACACTCAAATTGAGCGAAGCACCTGTGCAGCAGCTTCCGCGCAAGTAGGCGCTCCTTACCAATTAATAATAATTTTTAATAATGATTAAATTTGCTCGCAATGAGTCCGTAAAATGGTTCCCATGCTTTTCTCGTTTCAATTTTTATAACACGCATTTGCTTGCTCCATTACATTGTTATTGTTCAGGTCACTTCGCATCAGTACCATGAGCATCAAGTCGTCATTCATTCATAATTGAACAAGCGTACACGTGAAGGCTCTCTGCCATGCAATGTCGTGTCTGATTTTTATTACAAAGTAATATTGCAATTATTGGCTAATTAACAAAGAGCCTTTTGTCGTCAAATTGTCCAAGTGTTGTTCACGTCATTTCATATGAGGTGACACCCTGCATCAAATTACTTGTCCGACATATCATTATAGGTATTCGTTTTTGCCTTGCAGTTGTAAATAAAAATCGATTATGCACGAAATTCTGGTGGGATTTGTATATCACGTTTGAGTACGCAAAGTGGTTTGTGGACTTTTCAACGAATTTTCATTGCCAATTAGCCAACCAAGTAATTCAGATCAAAGTTCAAAAAATGGCGGCCAACACACTGTCTCCGTTTACCGCTACTTATTGAGGAGGCGTGGTTACGATTTTCTATCAGTAAGTGCGAACTTTCAATTGCACTGCATTTTATTGTATAAGAGATTTTCATTTTCACAGAGAAATGCAGCTGCAAGCTTGAGTGTGTACTGCAACTGGAATTTGATTGCGGGTAACTTGTGCACTGTTGACTATGGGCTATATACTAGCGTATGTACATTGTCGACAGACTCCGGGCGTCAGTTTTACACGGTGAAAGCCGTATATTTTTGGTTACTTTGCAGGTCGCCAATACTACACTCACATTTCCCATTTTCTGTTTACACTCAAACTATCTGAAATTTCCGTGGGCCGTCCGTCGCCACAACCTAAATAGAAGATAAGCACACCTTCCAAATGGTCTTCAATTGTCCGATAACTATTAGGCATTTTTCGTAGAATTTTTGTCAAAGGATGTCACGACATCCTCATGGGCATAAAAATTCGAGAAAGTTTCCAATATCCTTCTGCCCTGTTTGCTTAGAATATTTCTTTCTGGTGTCACATGGGATTGTAATATCGAGAGAGCTCTCACAGAGTAGCACAATAGAAATATATATAACCAACCGTTCACATGCATCACGTAAGTTAAAATGGCTTCACCGAATAAATTTTCTCGGTTCATTTCTTCTTGGTGTGAAAATTGGCTTTTAAAGTACGTAAAGGTCATCGGTCTTGTTTGTGGATGCATACCAGCGGCGGCGTCTGCACCCGAGAGTTACTACGCCGTCAGCTTTCTATATTGCCTCCTGCTGTGGTTCTTCAACGTTGCCGGCTCCGTAGACTTTTTAGCAGCCTACTACAAAAAATTTACAGCCGGGTCACCTTCATCCGTCTTGACCACGTTTGTCAGCGAATTTACGACCATTACATTCGATTTGGGGGTACGATTCATTTTTCTTTGCAAATCGGCCAAGGTGGTTCTCATTTTTCGCCATTCGGACGAGGAAGTCAGCACAGATCATGTAATTCTGTACCTCACATGCGTAAATGTGTTCCTAGCAAGTGCCCGATTGGTGTTTGAGTTGATTGAGACTGCGAACGAAATTGAAAGCATCAAGTCAGCTTTCTACCCGACCCAACTCGTCATCACGTATTGGTTCGTTTGGTATGTTCTTGCTTACGCGTCCAATATTGCATCCAAAGCATCGGTTCATCTCATCGGCAATCGTCTGATGCGCAAATATCAGACCATCTGCAACGAATTTCAGAGAGCTTATCAAGAATCGATCGACGACAACGCTCAGCTGTACGAGTTCAAAATGAAACTGCAACAACTGGAGGATAGATTTGCATTGTACGGCGACGTGGTCGGGTTTCTGGTCGCCTTCACCATCATGCAATGCATCGCCACATTCTTTTCAGTCATTTTCACCGCAGTACATCTACTGGATGAGAAGACATTGAATTCGGTCACCTTCTCCATCGAAGTACTCAATCTAGCAGAGCAGATGCTGAATTTGGTCCAGCTTGCATACATGGGGCAGTATATGAAGAATGAGGTGAGGTAAAGTTTCCCAAAATTTTGAGCCTGTATCTTTTTGTATGCATTTGGATTGCAGATGGATTCCATGAAAAGGAAATTTCAGAAAATGATAGGGCAAGATGGCAGTGAAAAGCAAACCGGAGGATCATTGCTGATAAGGCATAGTCAAGATTCGATATCAGTAAGCTCCAAGTTTAGTTTGAATTGTATTACTAGAATTGTGACTGGAATTTTTCATTTGCCCTGCAGAAAAATTCGGTGGGCAATTTGGTCGTGACGTGGAACTGGAATTTAACAGCGAAAGACATGTGCACTGTTGACTATGGACTCTATCCGACTGTAAGTACTCCAAAATCCTTGGTAATGTTTCTTAAAATCTTACCACCTCCTAACCGACAATTGCAGGTCGCAGCAACGACCCTCTCATTCTTGATGTTTGTTTTCGCTCTCAAACTGTCTGAGCCACGATGATAAAGAGGCCAGACGAATGTAACATTATTTCATTGAGTAAAATTTTATTCAAGACTTTCAATCGTACCCGTTCAAAGGATATTCAGCGAAGCATCATCCGTTGAATCCATGTAAAGGCCGTATTGTTTGAAAACGCAAGCTGTTTGTTTCTTACAATAATCTACCTCTCCGCCTATCACCATGTGCAACTGCACCTCCTCTCCATGGAGTTGGATCCAATCGACCATTGGTTACTTTGACATAAATGAGTACTTTCCAACGGCATTTAAATCCTGAGCAACATGGGTGTCCTGGTGCGCAGTGCTGTCCTTCCAGTACGCATTGTTTTGGCTGGCGTGCCTCTGCGAGCATGGAGCAGGCTGCTGCCAGAATTATCACGGAAACTTTCAGAATCTTCGCCATTTTGTTGATCTTAAAGGCAACGAGACGAATGAAAATCAATTACAAATGATTCGTCTAGAATCTGGAACGGTTACCTGTTGCTTGAAGAATGGCTTCTGTATTTAGACTATCTTGAACTTGTTACCGTGTTATGAATTACAATGCATGCAATTTGTACTTTAGCCTCAAGTCCTTGTCTCGTGGAGTCGGGACGCTGTTTCATCATCAGAGGAAAAACGTGCTCTGGAAAATGTATATATCGTTGTTAGTCCCTTTTTGTAATAACGAAAACAATTTATCGACAAAGGCGCCTTCAGTTGTGAACGGTTTCTTTTTATTCTAGCTCGCAATGAATAGTTTATTCTAACTCTAGTCGATGAGGATACCCTCTGCCACATTGTGCCAGAAGATTTCTACGACCAGATTGAGTGGACTCAAGTCTTCTTCGTTTTGCGATTGAAAGTGTTGCGCGGTCTAAACGGTGTCATTGAGCACGGGTTTGTTGTTCTGTGGAAGAACGTCCAATCCTCGGCTAAGGACACAGTGATTGCTGACTATAGGAGACAAATGGAGAAGTTCGCCGTGGAGGAGGCGATTCCAATTTCGATGGATTTTGAGATTATCAACATTTTCCTGTTCTGTGGCGTGCTTGATCAGCGTGGTCATCTT
The DNA here is from genome assembly GCA_009869945.1 of Mesaphorura yosii. Taxonomy (NCBI): domain Eukaryota; kingdom Metazoa; phylum Arthropoda; class Collembola; order Poduromorpha; family Tullbergiidae; genus Mesaphorura; species Mesaphorura yosii. The sequence goes on from WIXG01000646.1 coordinate 7,493, forward strand.
CCTTTGTGAGATAGAGGACAAATTCAAATAGAAAATCACAAATCGCTCGAAGGTTCAGCCTGCGTCAGAGATCAGAAGCCCCTCGGCATGGATTGGAGACATCGGTACTGTGGAGACATGTTGGTAAGCTGAGGAGGTGATTATTGTCAACGAGTTGTCGTTCGAATGCAACTGAGCAAATCATCGTTGCGGACTTCCCTACGCGGATGCCTACGCCATGGCAACCGCCACGTGGTTGTAATTTTACTTTGCCTGCAAGGACCTGAGAGGTCAAATTTTTCAACCTGACAAAGAGAAATGTTTGCCTTGATTGGGGTTGCTACCAGAGATTAAAAGGATTATAAGCCTACTCTCGTAATAAGACTGAATTCCATTCTTCCCCGCATCCCACACAATAAATTCATGAATTATACGCCCAGCCGTCCAATACCAACTTGCGCAGTGCGGTATTTGTCTATGTGAACTTTAATTTTGGTGCAAATAAGAATTAATTTATTTCCTGCAAATGAAAGGCTGCATGAGTCATGAGATTGTTTATTCAAGCCTAACTTATTTTTTCCTGGAAATTTGCGTATTAACTATGATGGTGGACCTAGACAGGTTGTAAACCTGAGCTGCTGCCCACGCCACTTTAGCACTATAAGGATCGGCGGTCATTATCAACTTATGCACAAAGCACATTCCGAATCCAATAATGTTATCGGGTAACAGGGTTACGATGAACTTGACTCTTAACTGGTTACAGTCCCGGAGAAGATAAAATGACGAGAAAAAGTGAAAACATCATACAAACACTCGTGCAGAATCCAAACAGCCACATCATTCATTTCATTGCAATTCAAAAATGGGACCAAGGTCAAGATTTATTTTCTGGTTCAAGGTGACATTCCGGCTGACCATTGCCGTATTGGGGATGCTGATCCACCGAAGTCGCTCCCAGTTCAATGAATTTGATAGCAAGTGCACTCAATGTAGTGACAAGGAATTTTTGTGATGTTTGACCTGTGCTTTGCTCATAGATTGCAAAATCAGTGACCATGACGCGGGCGGATACCCTTGGTCAGTTGGCCTTCGAATTTCCTTCGAAAACGAGAACGACGCGTACTGGCCTGCGATTATCATTGGACCACACACGTTGATAGCGGATGGACGCACCTTTCGAGCTCCAAACCGGAAACTCAGGTTCCTATCTCCAAGCAATTACTCGATTAGTCTCACGAATACCCCAGTTGCGGATGGGTACAGTGACATCGAGGTAAGTTGCTTCCAAATTAATTGGAATACTCTTCATGGTAAATCTCTAATTTTGTGGACATCAGATCTCGTACATCCGCCCACATCCCAAAATTGGTGTAAACACTGAATATTGGATGGTGGCAGAACATGACTTTGCACTGATCCGCACTCGAAATCCGATCAACTTCACTCACACAATCCGACCACTTTGTCTGCCCAATTGGGACGAAGATGACTGGAAATCGTGTCAAGATCGAAAAGTATCGTACATCCAAGATGGTAATTACCTGATAATCATGGGGTGGACGTGCAAATACTACTATTCCCTGCCCGGTGGCGTGAATGGGTCTGCTGGCTTTGATTTCCTGATCCGTTCTTACCAAGACTGCTACGGCGTATGGCGATAGCAGCCGGAGTACATGATGTACGAAGGAGTCAACTACATCAATCAGGTATGCGGAAGACCAAAAGTGCGGAGATTCAACATGTCATCTGACGACCTTGACCCAGGATTCTGTGGAGAAAAAGGATACTACGCGACTGGCAAAGTGGGTACCGGCGATGAATGGAGTCTGCTTTGCAAATTCAATGGATTTGGGCAAGAAGTGTTTGCGGGACCAACGGGATACGTTTCTTTGCTGACTCCGTCCATTGTGGAATGGATTCGGAACGCTACGACTTGTGATCCAAGGCAGTATGCCTGCAACGACGGCCAGTGCATTCCGCTGGCCCAACGCTGTGACCAGGTGCAAGACTGCGCGGATAGATCGGATGAAGACCCTGTATACTGTCGGGCCCTGAACCACTGCGGAACAAATCAGTTCGAGTGTGATGTGTACGGGGAGTGCAAGCCAGCCGTGGATGAAAACGGAAAAGTGCGAGCAAATTGTGATGGTGTACGAGATTGCCCGAATGGTGAGGATGAATACCCAAGCATGTGTTTGCAGCCGGATCCATCTTGGTTCAGCAGAAATTGGGGCTATGTCATCAGCTCTGCTGTGGCGGTCATAATTGTCATCCTACTCGTGGTAGAGCTCGTAGCAAGGCAGACAATAATCGTGAGATGACTACCATAGTCCAAGTAAATAATTTTTGATTATGAATAATCGCTGACTTTTCATTTGCAGAGACGACGTCTTTACCTGACTGATGATGAAATACAAGAATTTCTGCAAGGAGTTGATAACGAAATTAGTGAGGTTCCACCAGAGGGTGCAAACCGAGGATAAATTCAGCCCTCCTCAATGCAGATGCCATATATTTACGTCATCAAGAAAGACAGGTTCAAATGGGGACCATTAATTGGTAAAGGCGCCTCTGGCGATGTTTATGAAGGGCACGTCGATGGGCGGCAGGTTGCCATCAAAGTTCTTAAGAAGGGAACCGTCGAAAAGGAGATTTTCAAGACATTTTTAATTGAACTCAAAAAACTGGCATTCGTCAATTTTATCAAGGGTGGGCACGGTAATGTGATAAACTTGGTTGGCGCACACATCGAGGAAATTCGCAATCGTATGTCCATCTGACCCGTTTTCTCGTAATTTGATTCTGAACTGGAGCTTCTATCCCTAGTTGAGTTGCATATTGCACTCGAGTTCTGTGAAAATGAGAGCGTCATCGACTATCTCAAGAAGCACTCACATGAATTTAAAACGAATGCTAATGCTGATACGTACTCAATGGCTTCCGTGGACGGCGGGCTTGTACTGCAAGCCTCACAGCAGCGGTACATTAAATTCGATTCCATGGAGCGTATAAATAAAAGCAGCCGCGCGACAGAAGACAGCGGCAGGCCCTCCAGTTCGACTGATGGAGCTTCAACTTTTACTTGGAATTCGCTCCTTCACCAATGGCTCTGTAAAATAGCGGACGGTATGCGGTTCCTTTCCTCACATAATGTTGCTCACGGTGACCTGGCCGCCAGAAATGTTCTGTAAGACTCTAACCTCAACGTAAAAATTAGCGATTTCGGGCTGTCCCGTCAAGTGTATATTATAACAAGTCAGGAGCTAAAGTGGACAAGAACACGCAGTTGCCTTGGCCGTGGATGGCACCAGAGGTACTTGGAGCCATGAGAATGTCTCCTGCGTCTGATGTATGGCCGTTTGGCATCTTGACTTGGGAACTTTACACTTTGGGTGGTGTGCCGTACGGAGGACTTGAATGGAGCCCCAACTTTGTGAATCAGCTCCAGTGTGGGTTGCGACTCCCAAAGCCAGAGCATGCGTCGAAAGAATTGTTAGTAATTGCGAGGAATTTTATGATGAAATTGAATTTATGCTCATTTCATTATTTCATTGACAGGATCCGCATAACAGAAAAGTGCTGGGCATTCCAACCCAAAGCACGCCCCGATTTCAACGGGTTGCATCAGAAATTAATGGCACTGTCGAATTTTGGCAACTCCGACCGTTGAGATTGGCAAAACTTTTCGAAACTAAATAATTACTGGTTCATAAAATATTCAAAAAGTAATAAGTTAATGCCTCTGTAATTGCGGAACACTTGCACTTCTTTTTTTCTTAATTGCCTCAGGTGGATTCGATTCGCTCTCTCATTTGCGACAAGAACATGGAACAGCGAAGGCGATATTTTCCGTTTGTGTTGTACCTGTATGCCCAGGAGCGCCGTTCCAAATGAAAAAGGAACAAAAGGGTCAACCGAGAAATGCTGTGGCAATATTTTGAATCAAGTCTACTTAGCATTGAGTCACAAAATTTCAAGGACCATCCATTTTTATTAGTAGTATTTCATTATCCGCATGCTGATATTAAAATCATCTGCAAGAATATACATTCTAAGTAATTTACTTTCATCACTTCACAGGTCAAATATAGCTTACGATGTGAAAGAGCACTTACATGAAACACTTGCAGCCTCACAACGAGGGTGCACTCAGTCCTGAATCTAATCAAGTCATTGAGAGCGCCGGATATTGTCGGAGTCGTAAAGAGGCCCAGTGAAATAGCCGACCACCATATCCCAGAAATTAACTCATGACCTTTAAGGTCATCTTCGGGACTGCCCGACCCAAGCGCCTTGCCTCCCTGCACGGCGATTAGAAGTTCACAAGTTTACAACTTTGCACACTTGATGCATAAGATTCAATATTTAGAGGTCTCGAGGTTTGGGTCAAGCGTTCGTGAGTTTCCCGGAATACCCTATTACCAACCTAACCCAACCTAATCATGCCAATGTTGATTTCACTGGACAAGCTGCTGTTTATGCTGAGTTCCTGAGCCATGAATTTTCAAACAAAAAGCATCAAGTAACAGTAATATTTCTACAGTAACAGCTTGGCATTGGTATTCTTCAACTCACCAGATAAATTGACATGAGTCAGCACTCAGTTCAAAAAGGATCAAGTATCACAGTAAGGGAAGTAATTTTGCTGACCTTATAAATTAGAAATGTTTCCCCCATACTCTCATAACAAAACTTTAGCATATACACGCTTAGTTTTACCCACTTTTCATATTCCCACTAAATTTTGGGTTGGAATTCTACATAAGCGAAAGAAGTTACACGTCACCATGGCAATGCATACAAGAGCGTAGTAATTGGCATAGCTACCACCGCCAAATCACATGTTTTTAATACGTTTGAGCAAAGTTCTGGTCAAGGCAGGGTTGTTAAGTGAGTAAAATTAAGCGTTACACCTTGTAGTTTATCTAGTCAATACTCAGTTGGTTTACTCCAAATCAGGGGATCCTTCTGCACATTATATGTTAAGCTTAGTCAATGTTTCCTTGATCTGGCTTATTGTCGGTCGCTCTTTCGGATCCAAATGCCAACACTCCGTCAGCAGCTTGTAAGCTTCCTCCGTCGAAAACTCTGGCTTTGGATTCCTGAGCCCAGACTCCAGCTCCTGAACAAAGGTCGGACTCCATAGTGTATTCGGGTACGGCGTCTGAGCAAGGCTGAACACTTCCCAGGCTGTGACCCCAAATGACCACACGTCGGACGCAGTCGAGAATCGCATGTCTTTGATGGACTCAAGAGCCATCCATCGCCAGGGCAACTGTCGCTCCTCGGATCGGACGTAGGCGGAATAGTCACTCAGTAGTGCGGCTAGCCCAAAGTCTGCAATCTTGACGATCAGATGTTCGTCGAGAAGCACGTTCCTAGCTGCCAGGTCGCCATGCACAACTCGCCTCTCTGCGAGGAACTCCATCCCGGATGCAATCTGAGTCGTCCACTGAAGCAGTTGCCTTTTCCTCATCTCTGCCTCAGACGACGACGCGTCTACGAGTAGACGAATGGCGCGCAGATACCCTTCCAGATCCCGATTCACACACACTTCCAGTACGATGGAGACACAGTCCAGGTCAACCGTTACAGCACCCAACAGGCCCACAATATTCGTGTGTGGCCCAACATGAATGAGGATCTGAAGTTCTTTGAGGAGTCTGGTGATGGAGGCGCCACCTGTCACATGACGTTGGATCTTGCCTGGACCGCTCATTTTGGGCCGCTTCACCGCTACATGAAGAGGAGGTTCTGACGACCCTTGTTTGAACAGGAGACCCGGGTGAACAACACTGAATTGTCCGGTCCCAAACACCTGCCCGTTTGGGTCCAGTCGCACACTGTTTGCGTCCAACTCGTACTGACCAGCGTCGTAGGGCGTGGTGAGGGCGAGGTAGTTTCCACTCGGGCGTTGAGGATTCCCCACTCCGCCTCTACACTCCAGGTCGACTGAGCACCAGCTCAACGGCAGCACACCCGCGTGAAACTGGTGGAGAATGCTCTGGAGTGAGAGTGCGGTTGAGGAGAGGCGGCTGGCTTTTCCTCCCGAAGTGGCGGGGTCAATGACGAGGGCGTGACCCGATCGACGACTTCGCCTCCTCCACCAAACGAGTCCAAGGGTGCATAAGATGAAAAGTGCAAGGGAGCCAAGGGTGAGTGAGACGGAAAGAAGCCAGGAAGGTGTCGCCCCTTCACTTTCTTCATCGCGTTCGGTTACTGTCGTTGTTGAAGGTGACGACGAGGCGATGCAGCTCAGTCCTTCACGCACGCACATCACCGCCCCGAGTGCGTCTAGACGACCAGCTCCAAAGTGAAAGTTTGGAAACTGAGAGTCTGGGACTCCACCACAACTCGACCCCGCCTCCTTCAGCTCCTTTGAGGCAGTGACCCGAAGGACTTGCTTCACCTCCTCGTAACTACGAGTCATTGAAAGATGCCGTGTGTAATTATTATTACAGGAGTAAAATTGAAATCCAAAAATTGTGCCATTAACTTTATATTAATTATAAAGGCTAGGGCGGGTCCATGGGTGAAACGCGGAGATTGCGGACCAATTGTTAAGCTTACGTGAGTTGAGGTGCTTCGCTGAGCATGAGTGCAACAACTCCTACCACATGCGCGGCCGCGATTGTCGGAGCTTCGGAAGGTGGCCAGGATCCGTAACAATCGTCCGCACTGTGTGTGGGGGCAAGGACGTTCACGCCAGGTGCCGTGAGGTCCGGTTTGAGGGGTGCGCCAGGTCTTGGGCTGGGTCCGACTCCCGAGTAGCTGGCGAGTCTGTCCTCCTCGTCCGTAGCACCCACGCTTATCGCCCAGTCCGACCATCCCGTGTACGTGATTGAGGAGCAGGCAGGCGGCGCCTCCTCCGGTTCTCCGACTGCTATGGAACTGTGTGTGACGTGAATGATGCCTCCTTCACGCCAGGCACGGAACAGGTTCTCGTAGGAGGGGATATTGGCCGTGTTGCTCACCAGGAAGGAGGTTATCACAACATTAGGTGCTCGTTCTGGGTCTGGGTCACTTTTGTCTAGCCTCCATGGAGTCAATATAAACTGCCCACACATGGCAATGGAGGTGAGGGTCCCTGACCCATTGTTGTTGAAGGCCTTGCACGTCAACCATTGCGCTCCCGGAGCCACTCCAACTCTACCACCGCCAAGAGACACTCCAAGCTCCTGAGTGCCCATACCAAAGTCGTCAAAGGGTTGCGGGGACTGAAAGAAGGTGAGTGCGTTGTACCAAGAGTGACCATCGTCTCTGTACGAGCGGCTCAGGGCCTCATGTGTGACACGCACTCCAGTGCTCAGGCTTCCTATGACAACCCCTGACCCATTCACACCAGCTGCCCACACTTCCTCCACACCAATCAGCCTCAGATTGTAATCAATGTACGACTTCGAGCTCTGCATCACTGCCGCATGGTTCGAACTGCCTTTTGCTCGTGTAGCAGGAAGATGAATCGGCTCATCAACCTCAACACGAACCACGTCGGCTCTGTCACGCAAAATGTCAAGTATTTTTGAAGGAGCATTTCGGATGTGGATTTGGTTGGTGATCCAGAAACTTGTGATTTCGAGGGCAGGCTCCCATCCTTTCAGAACCTTCAGCAATGAGGCTTGTGAATCTTCAGCGTTCCGGAGGAGAGCGAAGTGGAGGGCAGCCCGTCGGTCTGCAATGTTTGTAAACGTGCCGGCATTGGCGGCTGACGAAATATGGTTAAGGGGTGTGTTGTTGCCCACCCGCATCGAGATGAGGATGCTGGAGGAGGCGGTGGAGGCCTGGATTCTGGGGTCAATCCAGGGAGCTCCAACCACAGAGATGCTGAATAAAGCCAAGAGGAAGAGGCGGAACACAAGCGCCATTATTGCCATTGAGTGGATCAAACAGAGACTTTAGCGCACACTGCACTAATGTACTCTTAATATGAACGTAGTAGTATTGAGTATGAAATTGAGTCGAATCTGGGACAAATTGCAACTGCATTTCAACGCAACACAAATTTAGGAACTTAACAAAGTGAACAAGCAGTCAACTGAGTGTTTTTAAACTCCCTGAATGTAACATTGAGAGGAAGGTCCAGTAGTCGTCAGTCATACTACATAGAGAAGATAAGAGATCCAGTTGAACAAGGAGTACAATTCAGTCCAATTCAACAACAACTTGCTTATCGTCGTCGCGGTACTCAAGTGCCATGTCCTTCCCTGGAATCCTACGTGCAAAAATGCAGAATGCGAACAAGTGATTAGAAAATTGTCAACTTGGCAACTGCAGATACGAATTGAATGATTTCATCCATTTCAACATGTCCATAGATTTTAGTATTCAGATCAGTTCGTTATGATTCTGTTATTGTTATTGCTAGAGTTTACAGCCCTTGCAATCACGTGTACTTCTGGTGCATTCATCGAGCCTGAATTAGAAAGATTGGTAAGGGATGAGCAGCAGAGTTACAGCCTCCGCCGCCCCATCGAGCTACTCATCACGATGAGGGAAGGGACGAGAAAAGTCCTGACGGAGTTTCCTGAAGCGGACATACCAAGGAGCTCCGTACAAATGGGAAACCACCGCACTGCACTCCGCCACGCCCTCTTGCTGAATGCCCAGGCTTCACAGGCCTCACTCATCGCCGCTTTGACGGACATGTTTCAGGAATCCGGCACCGGCACTCAACTGACAAGTTTCTGGATCACGAATCAACTTCTCGTTCGGAACATAACCGCGAACGTCATTGGTCTCCTGAATCTGCTCCGTGACCATGACGAGGTGGCACGAGTGCAGCAAAATGCGCGATTCTCTATTCACAGTCACAGCCACAAACAGCAGCTCTGGCCAGAGTCGACTCTGAATTGCAAGAGTCAGAATGGAGGTCGTCTGGAGCCAGGCTACAACCTCCAGCTCCTCCGGGTTCCCGAACTCTGGGCGAAGGGTGTGAACGGAACCGGTGTCGTCGTCGGGATAATCGACACTGGTGTCCGACACACTCACTCAGCTCTCCGGGACAGCTACAAGGGAGACAAGTACTCGTGGCGCGACGGAGTGACCTTTGCTAGCAACCCGTCGGATGACCTGGGGCACGGGACGATGAGCATGGGACTTCTGGTTGGAGGGGAAGGTGTTGGAGTGGCTCCAGGAGCCAAGTGGATAGCCTGTAAAGCAGTGGATGCGAGTGAGATGACGTGGGACGCATTTATTCGCTGCGGTCAGTTTATGTTATGTCCGACGACACCGGACGGTTTAGAGGAAGACTGTAGTCAGGCACCGAGTATCGTCAGTGGTGGCCTCAATGCTCCTCCAGGCTTTGATGGCGACGGCTTGCTTGACAGCATTGCCAAAGCTTTGAGTGCTGCCGGCATTCTTGGCGTCTCGTCCGCAGGCGCCCACGGTGAGGTAGAGGAGGGATGCTCTTCAGTCTTGTTCCCTGCACACTACCCCACGGTCCTGGCCGTTGGAGCGACGGATGAAGAGGACCGACTATGGAGGCTGAGTGGTCAAGGTCCGCCTGCCTCCGATCCTCATTTAATTAAACCTGAGGTCACAGCGCCTGGAGTGAACGTTATCTCGACCGCCTTCGACTCGGACGACTGCTACTCCGTGGGTTCAGGGACCGACAGAGCTGGGCCACAGGTGGCGGGAGTGGTGGCGTTGCTCCTGAGTCACGCTCCATGGCTGACACCAGCACAGGTTCAGACTTTGCTCCAGAATACGGCCGCGAGAAACCTTGGATTCGAGGGTCGAACCTGTGCTGACCTCCCAGACTCTGAGTTTCCAAATTTCCAGTTTGGGTACGGACGAGTCGACGCTTATGCTGCGTACAAGTGTATAAACGACCCGGTATGTTTGAAGGAGTCGGGCATAACTCCAGAACCGTCGTCAACAATAACCCAAGTCACAAGTACAGAGATCGGCGACACTGACACAGAGACCAACATGGTAATCCAACAGAATTATCACATCACAACTTTAAATTTTAAACTTGCGTCTTGACTCCCGTAATTTTACAGACAGTTTGGCTGTGGGTTGGAGTTGTGGCTGGAGGAGTAATTGTGCTCCTCCTGCTCGCCTCCCCAATGGCCTTCGTGTTTGTGTACTGCAAAAGGAAATCAAACACTAATTCGAAATTTAAAGAAGATGAAGCTACTCCTATGGAACACATTCTCCGCCAGTTCCAGGCTGGTGTGTGGCCTCAGCTTGTTGCCCTTCAACAATTGCGTAATCATCACGATGACAACCAATCAGAATCGAGAGTTGAGATTGCCAACTATGTCGCCTTTAGTCAACCATACGATTTCCAACGCTATGACATTCAAACGTCGGACCTCCAAATTGAGACGAGTCATGTGCTTGGAGCGGGTGAATTCGGGATCGTGTACGCAGGCGTTCTCACAAAGCGTATAAACGAAGAAAAGCGCGAAACTCAGGTCGGAGTAAAAAAACTGAGGCCTGGGCACGATGTGGAGGCTGTGTCCTCGTTTCTGAAAGAGTTACAGATCATGGCTTATGTTGGAGAACACGTGAACATTGTCCAGCTGCTGGGTGCGTGCACACAATCAAAACACGCCAACGTGGATGAACTTTGCATGGTCCTCAGTCTCTGTGTACATGGAAACCTTGAGTCGTACCTTCGAAACAATCGGGCTGCATTTGTAGGCTCGGAGCAGAAGAAACCGAGACTGGACTTCGGATCCTCGACCTCGAATGCTCATTACGTCTCATTTTTCCCCTCCGACTTTCCTGAAGCGACTTGGTCATTTTGTACGGAAGATTTGGTTCGTTGGACACTCCAAATAGCGTCTGGTATGGAATACTTGGCCCAGAAGCGTGTGATTCACGGTGACCTCGCGGCTCGGAACGTGCTTCTCGATGAGGCCCGCATGGTTAAGCTTTCTGACTTTGGGCTTGCGAGTCGACTGTACGAGTATACGTACAGGAAACCTTTCGACGCACACGCATCGGACTCGGAGCAGCGCCCTCTGCCGTGGCGGTGGATGTCACTTGAGTCACTCAGGGAGTTGAAGTTCTCCACGGCCTCCGACGTCTGGGCGTTTGGGATCACAGCCTGGGAAGTGTTCAGCCTCGCAGAGGTTCCCTACCCGGGTCTCGTGTATGGTCACCGTTTCCTTCAACTCCTTGGACAAGGGTACAGAAACACAAGGCCAAAGTACGGCCCGGATGACGTGTATGCGATCATGAGACTCTGCTGGGCTTCGAAACCGAGTCAGCGACCAAATATGGCGGAGATTAAGGAGATGCTGACTCATATTCTCGAAGTCGTCCTGTCCAAAGCAAACTCAACATTAGATAGCTGAAGGTCACATCATACTTACATTACATTTACACAATATACTGGTTTACTTCAAGAAATGCGGAGCAGTGCGGAGGTAAGCTTAGATGGGTATCGGATCCGCGTCCCTTTTGACGGAGCACCGAGGTACGTGCTGGTTCTTGTCCAGCTGCCGGCCACTACCGCTGCACCCTTCGCTGGACGTGCAGGACGTCGTACAACCCGTGGGGAGCCGTTATCAACTCCTGTGATGGCGCAGACGTTCAGAAATTGCGCGGATATTTTGATTTATTGAAGGGTCAGCTTTAAAGTGCAGAACAGAACTTGCCTTATTTCCCCGTGTGAATTTAGATTGTAATAATAATTAGTCAATTGTAGTTAATAAAGAGACACAAACACGACAGACGTGAATAGTAAAAGAAAAGCCAAGGCCCCTGGCTGACAGCCCACACCGCCGGCAGTGACAATTCCACGACCGCCGCTCGGAGCGACTTCTTCGGGAGACTTCACAGCAGCTGGTTCAACAACGCCTGTGTACTCCGCTAGCACCACCGCCTCCTTGCTCACGCCCTTGTCCTTTGCCGGATCCTTGTGGTAGCCCAGTTTCGCGTCTTCCACCGTCACCGACCTCGCGAGAAGCAAAAAGTACGCCTCCTTCGCGAGGTTAAAGTCTTGCCCAACGGGCTCCTTCACCTTCTGAAGCACGAGCTTCTCAAACTCACAGAACACGAACCCGTCCTGGTAGTCCCCATACTTCTCCCCTTCGACGAGGTCCTGCTGCTCTGGCTTGAGGATCGCATTCTGCTTTGTCCCGGGCAGGTTGTAGTACGCCTTCGCATGCACTTTTCCGTTCTGCAGCACACAGCCAACGACCGAATCCGAGCCCATGTACGGGTCGGAGGAGAATCCGACCGAGACGTGGCCCGTGTTGGAGCCTGCGGTCGGGAGGCGGCCGCCAACCCAGAATTTCATGTGTTCGGTTTCCGTTCTCGGAAGCCAAGTCACAACCATCTCGCAGGATTTCAACTTCACGCAGCCGGCAGGGAGCCCGAAACAGCCTTTGCTCACCCCGCAGCCAGTGTATATCCGCTGGGGCAAAGGAGTCGCGATGTGGGCGTCATCAGGCAGCGGTATAACGGGCTCGAGGTTGAAGCTCGATCGCTTCACGGTGACGACTGGTGAAGGCTCACGAGCCCAGTACGTCGCAAAGTCCTGGACGATCGTCATCCTGCGGGTAGAGGCGGTAAGATTTGACTCGTTATTTCTGCGGGCGAAAACTCAAATTCAAATTAGGCGCTATCACACTTACAGCAGGACGTAATCCCCATTTTCCGCCCCGACCGGGCTCCACTCCAGCACGAGCTCCGTTTTTTCGTCCGCATCGCTATGCGTGAGGCCCGAATCGGGCGCATCTCCGCATTTCAGCGCTTTGGCTCCAACTCCGCCTGGGGGAGCTATTCGCAGTGAGCCAACTGCCCTCTCGAGTGCCTTCTGCGGCCATCTCGACACGGGCGGAGGGCGCCCGAGGTCTCTGACCCCTCCACTTCGAATGTCGCCAGCGTCAATTGTCTGGTTTACCGGCTGGGCGATGACCAGAAAGCCTTTGAATCGTGGCGGTGGCAGCGATTGACGGCCTGCCACAGCGCGATTCGGAGCGATCGTCACTCGCACGGGGTTGTCATCGACCAGCACGAGCTTGTCGACGGTGATAGTGTATGGAAAGGGGCTGGTTTGTGGCTTGGAGGAGCGATGGCTCGGTTCCAGGCTATAGCACGTCGTTGCGGGTGCGCCGTAAGGGAAAGCCAGGGCCAGGTGAGGTAGGAGACTGATTAGGAACGGTAAAGAAGTGAAAAAAGACATCTTGCGAGGGTGAATTATGAAGATGTACTGATAAGGGTGTGCCTTTAATGTGGGTGATGAGCAGTTTTGTCCTAATTTGGAGGGTGAATAATTTTTAATGTGGTTTTCCTTCCGATCGAGCCGTAGCCGCGGCGCGGATCATGACGCAGCAGACGCCTGGAGCCGCTTCTTTGTTCCAGTCGAGAAACGCAGCATTTTTGAATCGCTGATGCGGAGAGGAGAAGAGTTTTCTTTCTGATATACCAAAAGGGGCGTATCGCGTACTTACAAAGTTAACTAAGTTGCCGATTGATATTAACACCGATGGTTATGGACCCATGGTCCTCCGTGCAGGCTCCAGAACCAGAAAGTGATCAGGATCAGAATACATTCCAATTCCAGGATCAAGATAAAGCTGCAGCTGCAGCAGTAAATAATAACGGTAAGCAGCAAGCAGCAAACAGCTACGCATGCATTTTGATGAGAGCTGCTAATAGTCTCATCTTTCAGGTCATTAGGTCATTAGGTCGAGTTAACCTTGTGAATAACCTGATAAGGACTGAATATTGAGTTCCACGTTTGCGTGTTGGTCATTCTCCAACATGGTGCAAGCCGCATAGCATTTCTCAAATCTAATTGTGCTTAATTCCTGCCTGCAGAATTTGAAGACCATTTCACCGACGTCATTTCAACTTCAGACCCAGCTGTGACAGTCACTAGTGAAGCACAGGCGCCAGCTAAATCAGCAGCATTTGAAAAGCTCCCCGATTCACAAGACTATTTGGCGTCATTGGGTAAGTTTGTTACTTCTATATTGGCTAGCTAATCGTGAATTCAGTTAATTTTACTCTGCTTTTACAGAGAAGAAACTGAGGGCAGTCCAGTCTGGAACTCGAACCCGAAACCAACGCCATAATCAGCCCCAGTCGAGTACACTTATTCAGTCGCTGGAGGAAACGCGAGAATCGTACATGGTCAATCTCTTAGGCAGCACAGGCATAAGTTCAAGTTCAGAAGGCGTCATAATCGACTCTCAGGACCTGAGTGTTAACCCAATTCTTAAGAAACTTGCGCCAGAGAAGCAGGCGCTGACAACTGAGGAGCTGCTAGAACTACTCAAAGCGGATCAGTTGAGTTTATTACAACAGGAGGGCGAAGCAGACGCAGAATCAGCAGCTAAACCCCAACCAGCAGCAGCGTCAGAGCAGCCGAAGGACGAAGAAAGCAACGAAGGCCAGAGCCAATCGTCATAATGGAATTCTGGGGTCCAAAGACATTCTGCCTGGTCACAGGCGCCTCTCGCGGGATTGGCAAATGCATCGCAGTCGAATTTGCGAAAAAGATTGGAGCCGGGTCCACAATTTTGCTGGTAGCACGCTCAGAAGCGGCGCTGGAGGCGACCAAGAACGAAATCTTGACAAACAACGCTTCGGCACCGGAAGGAGCCAAGGCGCTACACGTGCGCACCTCCGCACTTGACTTGGGTCGACCAGAAGCCGGAGTGTACTTCAATCTGATCCAGTCTGCACTTGCGCAGTCCGGCACGACGGCCTCCGACTACGACCGAGTTCTGCTCGTGCACAACGCCGGCTCACTCGGTGATATCACCATCCGAGTGACTCAGATGGACAACGTCGCGGCCCTCCACGACTACTTCGCCTTCAACGTGTTTTCGATGATCGTCCTCACGTCGCAGTTCTTCAAGATTTTCAACGACCGGAGCCCGAGCAAGCTGCGAAGCGTGGTGCAGATTTCATCAAAGGGGGCCGTGGAGCCGTTCAAGACGTGGGGGCTGTACTGCTCTGGCAAGGCGGCCCGTGACATGCTCATGAGGAGCATCGCGGAGGAGGAGGAGGGCACAATCTGCACATTCAACTACGCTCCGGGCCCAGTGGACACGGACATTTACACTCAGGCGGCGACGGAGACGGGCGACGAGGCACTGAAGAACGAATTCGCAGACAGCAAGGCGAAGGGCGAGATTCTGACGACCGGACAGACTGTGAGCAAGTTGGTGCGGCTACTGGCCGAGAAAACCTACACGAAAGGGGAGCACGTGGATTATTACGACGTGGAGTAGAAAAATAGAATGCCAAAATTAAATATGGAGCAGGATTGAAATTGAATAAAACGTGGCTGTCTAAGAAAAGAAACCGGACGCAATTTATTTACAGCAGATTAGTACAGTACAGATAAGACAATAAATTCGTTGTGGCTAATGAGCTGATTAATAAAATCAAATCACAATTGACATCCACACGATTCCACATTCCATTATCCATTCACAACACCAGCAGGCATCAGCACTCAGCAGCAGTTTCAATTTCACGATCAGGCGGACTCGGACCAGAAGCTGAAGGATCTGACGATCTGAGCTATTCATCTTACCGAAAACCGAAAATAAGTGTGAGTGTGAGCAAAAGTCGACAACGACAATATACAACTTAAATAACAGTGAGAAGAAGCAGCAGCTTGACAGGTGATTAATTAAGAAAAGAGAGAAGTTAAGATCTTCAATCGGAGTTGCCCCAAAAGTCGACATCCTGCTCTTGCTCCTGCTCTTGCTCCTGCTCCTCCTCAGCCACAGGATCCGGTTCCAGCTCCGCATTCTTCTTGGCGGTGATCGTGGCCTGGGGCGACGGCGAATGTACAGGTCGATCCTCGGCCTCGTCGTCGATGAACTGAAGTTCCTCAGCAGCGGAATCTACGCTCAACAAAACAAACATCATCGAATGCTGATCTTGGCACCGCCAACCCAATTTTGTCAGGAGTAGCGAGCACGAGCATCTGGCCCAAGCCACTTTATGTGCAAACTGATAGCCGTAGCAGAAGCCAAGAGAGAGCCAACAGCCAAGCGAGGCGAATTCGAATTACGAGACGAGCAGATCTACGAGCTAAGAAAGATGAAGAGCACGGCAGACCGAAACGAGATCTATAAAAACTGAAATACTAAAATGTGATCTGCGTAACCTTCAGCAGCAGAAGCAATAACAGAAACGGCTTAAGCCGTTAGTGGAGATTAGTACGAATACGTCTACAACTATGACTACGAGAAAATAGTATTTGATTTATGCCAGGAGCTGCTGGCGTGCTGGCAGCCTGGCAAGGCACCGCAGCACGCCCGTCGACTGTCGATTCGTCTGTCTTCGTCGTCATCGCCGTCATCTGGATCGCTCAGCAGGATACAAAATTCATTAAATCTCTCCACCGACTGACTCTCGACTCGACTGGCAGTCCACGAATAGATTTACGATCGTGTTTTCGGTGATTGTAAACCTCAATACTTCTAATTAGCGAAGCAAATGAAGCTGATCTTCGCTGACACGCCTGAAAATACTGAAAATACGGCAGAAAAGTACTGGAAAGTCATCAAAACGTGGTTATTTTTGGCAAAAATGGCTCCAATTTCGCACAAGCGGTCCAATTCGCAAAAACCTTAGTCTCCGCGTGACAGGAAGCCATCAAAGCGACCAAAGATTGGATTTTCCAGTTTATTTTTAGAGTTAAAGCCCAAAAACGGAGAACAAATCGACGACGACGGCGGCGGCGGTGGTGGCCAAAAGAGAATTCGCTCCACCTCCGCCTCGCCTCGTCTTTAGTTCGGTACGGGTTACAGGTTAATTAAATGAAGAATTAAAATGAAGAGAAGTTAAAAGCAGAAGAGATAAAGATTAAAGAGTAAAGATATTGAATTAAAGAATGAAAATTATAAAGAAGCACGCGGCGCAGTAGCAGCGGCTTAGGCTTAAGCTAAAGCCAAGCCAAAGCGACATTTAACCTTGTGCTTCTTCCTCCAACTCCTCCTCTTCGTCCCCACCGCCGAAAAAGTCGCTGACCACCTCGCCCGGCTTCACTTTCCCCCCAAGCGCAATCTCAGACGCTTCATCGTCCTCCTCCGCCGTGGCCTGACCGTTTATCAGCGGTTCAGAGTCTGCTGCCGGAGCGGGCGAGACGGCGTCCTCGACCGGGCCGTTCTGCGCTGGACTCTGCGCAGCGGGAGTGGAGGGCTCCTCGGTCGCTGATTCTTCGGGAGCCGGTGAAGGCGTGGGGGCCTCGGCAGCGGGCTCGACTGCGGGCTCGACTGCGGGCTCTGGAGTGGCGGCGACCGGTTCAGGTGTCGGTTCTGGCTCGGGCACCGGCGTCGCTGCAGGCTCTTCGACCGGAGTCTCCACAACAGGCTCTGGTGTAGGCTCCGGCGTGGGCGTGGGTTCCGGTTCGGCCGGTGCGGGCTCTGGTTCTGGAGTGGGAACAGCAGCAGCCTCGGGCTCTGCCTCGGGCTCTGCCTCGGGCTCCGCTGCCTTGCTGCTCGGAGCAGCCAGTTTGATCGTTTCCTCTGCCTCAACGGCCTCTTCTGGCACAGGCTCTTCTTTCGCCGCCGCCTTGGGCATCTTGACCACCACATCCTGTTCAGGTACGTCGTTGACGGCGGCCTCAGTCGCCGGGACCTCGACGACAGACTTACGAGGGCCAGGTAGCGTGACTTCCTGGCGGACCTCCTCTGCCGGAGTCGGAGATGGTGAAGGCGGAGCGGCAGCAGCGACGGGCTTCTTGTCCTTTTCCTTCTTCAGGCCCTTGCCCGACTTCTTTGCAGCCGGCTCAGGCTCCGGTGGTGGTGGAGTTGGCTCCTTCGGAGGAGGCGTCGGCTCCTTTGCTGGAGGTGGAGTCGCTTCCTTTGGTGGTGGCGGAGTCGGCTCGCGTGGTGGTGGGCTCGGCTCCTTTGGCGGAGGCGACGGACTGCGTGCACGGCGCGGTGGTGACGGCGACGCCGGCGGCGAGACTTCGCGGATAGGCGACCGACGCGGCGTGTACTTTTCATCAGCGAGGGCTCGCTGTACCCATTTTGACTCCTGCAGCAGAGAAATATCAAAAATGCGTGCAGACGCTTTTTTCATAATTTTCATTCGCTGCAGCGCAGAATGGTCGACGCGATGCATAAAAATGGAAACGTACCCGTTTGACGCGTGGCGTCTCGTCCTGATTGCCAAGGAGTGACTTTTTGCTTTTGTACAGTGGTTGGTAGACGGCTAGAAGAATCAGATTAGTAGATTAGCATGGCGTGGAGAGTTATTTTCGAAGATGCAGCACAGCAGGTGCTCGACTAATGCGAGACTACATATTAAATATAAGACTTCAGAGATGCAGATCTTTCAACACTGCGACTTACGTTTCTGGTATGCCCTTCCCAAATTGGCAGCGATTCGGATCGAATTATAAAAAGACCGAAAGTCATTCCTGAGCAGATTATCTTCAGGGTAGTGCGGGTAGAACGTCCGGCGGCGCGCGATGGGTCGACCACCGGCGTACGAGATGGAGGCCAGGTTGCCACGCCCGATCCCGCCGAGATATCCTTGCCGCAGAGGCTGCTGATAGCGCGACATGCGGTAAATGTCGTACTGCACCTGACTCAGTGGAGCCAGCGCACTGTTGCGCCCCGCGACGAACTGTCGTCGAATATCGCCAATTTCCGCCAGCTCAAAGGCGGAGCGGAGCGGGATGCTGTGCGACGAGAAGAGCGGACCACCGCCGATGCCGAGCGCGAGCCGGTTGAACGCCTGCGAAGCTTCGCGGCGCTCTGTCCGAGCCTCGTACTCGTAGTCGTCGTACTCACTGCCGCCGCCAGTGACGTCGCGGATGTAGACGACTTTGCTAATGGGCGCGACGGGGACAGGCCGCGGCGTGTAGCGGACGACGATCCCGTTCGACGGGCGGTAGCTGAACACTTCGCTCGTGAACTCGCCAAAGTTGTCGTGCGCTGGTGTGATGGAGCGTGCAGGCGGAGGCACGCTGCTCAATCGAGCGTTGGCGATCCGCATCGGGCCGACGGATGGAGCACGGCTCAGTGAGCGGGACTGCAATTAAATAAAAAACGAGCCGAGACACGGTCAGAACGCGTGTCATAAGCATAACGCAGGAATTATGGCAATGAGTTAATTAAGGCCACGCCCACGCAAGTCAATGCAAGAACGGCATGAAAGGAGCGATAGCAATTTGGGCCCTCCGCCAAGAACATCAAAGGAGCAGGAAACTTGAGATCAGTCACTGTCAAGTCGATCAAATTTGTCTTGTTTACTTTACGGACGATGGCAAGGCGGGCCGAGGTGCGAGATTGGCCTCGTTGTCGTCGTACTTTTGGTCTTGACACCAAAAACCCGGCCGGCCTAGAGCAGACGAATTCGATCAAAGTTGACCCCGCAGCCCACCGTCGCTGCCCTGGCCATAAATAAAGTTGGCTTGGCTTGGCGGCTCCACCGAACTCAAAACATAATGAATTGCCTTTCATTCCCTCATTTGCATTTGCGCAAACTGCTGCAAACGCAGAGAATGAGAAGATCCGGCACCGGGTGACGCGAGAGTTTATGTTTACAGATAACAGATAACAAGAAAACAGATTGTACAACGGTGCACTCGTACGCTTACGCGGAATTAGGGAAATGCGAAATGTTCATGGCGCGTGTTTACATTAAACAAAATGTGAAAATAAATTGGATCCGAGATTTATGTGAGCATTGTCGTAGTCTCTCCGAGTCGATTTACATTCACGGATTCTTGGCAGCTGAACGCCCGTTTGCCAATATAAATCTGGAGCAGAGAACGACTGCAGAATGGAATTTTGAAATTTTGATCTGACCATCTGACATACGATCAAGCTGGTTAGTAAGTAAAGCGCTAAATACTACGTTAACTAGTTAATTAATGAAATGCTTAATTAACAGTTGACTGGTTGACTTACCTTTGCGAATCCGGCTGGCACCACAACGACAGAAGCTGCTCGCCTCGGAGCTGCCGCCTGAAAGAATTAAGCAATCAGCGAGTTAATCGGTTGAATGAGTCCAATCATTTAAGCAACATCTGGTTCAAATTGGCCTTCGACCTCATCTGAGCCCGCATTCCGATGACTTACCGGGTTGTAAGCGAACACCTGCGGGTGTCCTGGTCTTGAGTTGGCGTAGACTGAGCGCCTGGTCGAATAATCCATGCTAACCACCATCTTGGCCTCTGATCGTGTGGTCACTGGTCAGTGATCGACTGATTACTGAGGAGGATTGACTGAAAAGATTGAAACGGTTCTAAACCGCTAATTTCAAGACTGGACGCACTGATAACACTTCACTACACTCCACTGGCGGGGCGAAGAGAGCTGGCGGAGCAGTCTGCAGTCGGTCGGTCTTGCCAACTCGGATTCGCGTACACAACTGTGCAGACTCCGAAGATCCGTGAAGAGTGAAAATGAAGATGAAAGTCGTCTTCTTTTTTGGATCTCGCTTCCAGCTTCCGCACGTCGACCAGATTCACACAGACTCCTCCAACTACGAATAACGTACCAATGCATGGCACGGCACGCACGCAAGGAATTCGTGTAATCAGTGCTCTGCTCTGCTCGGCTCTGGCCTGCCTGCCGTGCTATTTTTAATCATTTGCAATTTCTTGGCATGTGCTCAGGTTTCAAATTGAAGTTTTGCATTTGATGATGTACATGCATTCCAAAATTACGGGCGGCACGGCTCGACGAGGACCAAAATTACGACTACTACGAGGCCGCGAGGCCGAGAAGTGAGAGTGTGTGGGTCGGTTTGGCGTGGAACGGCTACCGCATTGGAGATAATTTACGTCCACGCGGTGCGGTCTCTTGAAAGAAATCAATGAAAGACGATGCTCAATGTAAATCTGCGAATCTGCACATAAATGCCAAGTCAGCCAAAGCCATGCAAACACTGGTTCATTGTCAAGATCCACGGGTTCTAAAAGTCAAAGCCAAAATCAGTGCCAAGACGGACATTAATTACTTATTACGTAAAGCGATTGCTGTGATTGGCACTTGCTTCAGCTTTTGTTTACATTTCCGAGGCAGGATTCAGAATTCAGGCTTTTCAGGTTCCTGTACTGCTGCTGCTGTGAATGAAATCCGACTGACATGTTGACGCTGCGCTGTGACAGTGACGTTACGCGCTCGATGATGTGATCTGTTGAATGACGCAATATAAATATGACTGCAAAATAAATCGTAAATCGTGAATCCTAAGTTTCCTGCAGCAAAAACAAAAGCAAAAGCCATTAGAATCGACGTCAGGCATCATCACTTTTCTGGACTTTGTCACATCATGAATCACGAATCACGCATCAAGCCGTTTACAGTTTGAGAAAAAAATACTCGAGGCTCATCAATTCCGATGCTGCTCACTGCACACCCACATTTTGAATCTGCCCTCATGGGTTCACTGTTTACTTGCCATGGACTCAGCATTCGCCACAGTCCATGACAAGCAGCGAAATTACATAAATTGCAATTGCAGAGATACCACAACCACGCCTTGCTGTTCCTGGTTTCTATTCTTGACTATGGCTTCTCCAGCCCGGCTGTGTAAACACAAATTTAAATTTTGCCTTCGGACTTGGCTCCTGGCAAGCCCCAACCTTTGATCGAACCGAGAGTCGAAAGTCCACTGCTAAATTGCGAAATTCAAAGAACTGCCCGTCTGCAGAAGGCTCAAAGTCCATTTGTGGTTAGGCAGCCAGCTGCTCCAGCAGCTCCACCCCAATAAATACGGCCATATTTCCCTCAAATGGCAATCAAATCAGTTTTGAGCTACTTCGCAACACAAGCACCAGCAACTCAAGCGTAAGACTCCAGCATTCCATTCAAAATGATTGC
>WIXG01000647.1:0-29226 GCA_009869945.1 Mesaphorura yosii
TACCGCCAAAAGGTAAGTTTTTCAAAACTATTCCAAATTGATATTTCTGCGTTCTGAGCGGAAATTATGAGCCAAATCACTGCTAAGAACCCCTAATATAGGTTAGGGGGTGTGGGTGCCTGCAGTACCCCTAAAAGGTAAACATTACAACAGCTTACAAAATCAGTAATTTTAGATCCGAACAATACGAGCATTTGATACATTACCCAAACTACTTAGTTTGGATGATTAATTGAGATCAACCAAGGGGAAAGAGATGGTCCCATATTCGAAAATGGCCATTGCAGACTAGATTTAAAAAAGTGAGTATAATTGAACTATTTTTAGGTTGTAATGATTTCTCCGAAACTCACGGAGCGCGGTCAGGTTCGGTGCGTTTGGTCCATCGCCTTGCTCAGGAGCATTTCCATGGAATTACTCAGATTCGGATTACTCAGAGTACTATGCAATACTCAATGAAGCTTCAAAGGCAGTCAAGATTGAGAGGCAAATGGAGGAACAACAAAGATACTCTCAACTTCCTCAAATTAGCAAAGAGGAATATTACAAGTGGTTGGATTCGCCATTAGTTGTTTCTCCTATTGCCCGGCATACCATATGGGACCCCATCGAGTCTAACCACTGGAGTTAGTCATATAACATGGGGTCTACGTCCACCATATCAAATTTTTACATTTCTACTACCTCGAGCGTACTTTCAAAAAATTTCTGAAGAAACTCAAGAGAATAGCTCAGTACAAGCAGTAGTGTTACACGGATCCTTCGCCATGTCAACGCACGTGAAATTGAGATAGTCTTGCATGCATCTCAGAATTTCGTACGAGATAAAGTCAGGGCCCCATTCCTCCATTCCAGTGCGCGTTCTCATTTCCAGTTGCATCTACCCACGTAAAACGCTACATTGTAAAATAATAGCGAACGCTGGCGGTGAGGACTGCGCGCGAACGTAGAACAACTGGACGCTTACCACCCTCCACGATACGAACTTACGACTGACGAATGAATGAACGCAAACGAGAACACGGACACAGATGATAATTGCAATCAATTAACAAATGGCTTTTATTCAACTTGGACTTGGCTGGACTGGACAATTAATTGATGGCTCTAGACCTGATTAATAAATTATTGCGACTCCTGGCTGACGCTGCTGTTACGGACTGACTGACTCCCTTCTCTTTTTCTCTGACTATTTTCATAATTTTTCTACTTTGACTCATGCACTCGACCTGGACACGATTTAAATATACTCATTCCTCGGTCGAAGCATTAACATTCCTTCAATTGTCTGCCCGAATGATCAAATTCATCATATTGTAGCACTCACCACGTGCGCCACGTCAATTATCAAGCCCTGTAAATTAAGTCTTCTGAGAGAAGAGGTTGAATCCCCGAGTCGAAAGTCGGAGCACAGTATTTTCTTCCAAATTTCCCTCCCTTTTGTTCTATTGAGCTGCTTCATTCCCAACAACTCACACAGTTGTTCAGTCCGGCCACTGGTCCCAGCCATGACCTTTATTGTCCGGCGGAGCAGGTGAATATATACACAATTTCACTGTATACAGCTTGAGCGTACACGCATGACCGTATACGCGCTTCACCGTATACACGCTTCACCGTATACGGGAATCCTCAAACAGCCATGAGGTTGAGATTTCAAAACAAAGAGAAACGCTTAGTTGCGACGACGCTTCGGTAGTCGGATTTGAAATTGCTTACAATCTAAGATCACGTGTAAAATGCAAGTGTTTCATGTAAAGGAGCACTAAAAAATTATTCAAATTCATCTCCCTTTGAATGGCAAAGTTGTCACGGCTGCATTTCGGTTTATTGATAAGGAATGAGTAACTCATTGTACATCGCACTCTCGACTCTTAACTGCAACACTCCGGTATAACAGTAAAGTATCATGGGCTGTGGAGAAAAAAGTTAGGGAAAGAAGTTGGAGATATGATCACGAGTTATACTAGGCCACTGGACGTTGCGATTTGATATCACGATGCGTTGGTATTGCCTGCGAATGCGAGAGTACTGTGCTGGTGTTCGTGATGAGCGCCATGTAATCACCCCACACCACAATCTTTAAGTCAGACAATCACGCAATTATTGCCTTTTATCTATCGCTAACCTCATAGCTTGAAATTCACCGCAGTCTCGAATCCACCATCAGTAAACCACATGTTCCACATAGCAAATGATTACTACATACGGAGATCTTCAAACTTCTCAATTCCAATACATGCTACGATTCAGTAGCAACGCAAATTTTTGTAAGACAGCAACAATTTAAATTTCGATTTCGCCATGATGGACATTAAGTTGGCTCTTCTATTAGCTCTCTGCATCTCGCTCATTGGGTTTGCCACGTGGAGTCCTAAAGTTGATGCTGGTATGATATTACTCAATACACTGTAAATTATTTGGAATAATAGAACTTTAACATTCTAGCCCCGGAAACCCAGGAATTTACAACGAAGTGGTACAATTTCGATGGTGAACAGGATCGAAACGATCCTGCTGGCGACATTTTTGTGCCTGGTAGCACTAAAATATGTAGTGAATATGATCCAAATAGCCCATTGGAAAGATGTAATTAATAAGGTCCACCAAATAAACACCAAAAAATCGTGAAATTAGCAAGCAAAATAAGCAACACGAATCGCAATATATGCATTATCAAATCTGGTATTATTCGCATCGAAATTTTGTTTCAGCATTACAGTTAACCACAATCAACTTCTCCAGATTTTCTTCTGTAAAGCCTGTACGATTATCTTTAAAAAGAGACTTAAAACGAGAAAAACTACGCTCCACTTCACATGTAACAGTTGGAGCGAACTTGAATGAACCATTCATGCAGTGAAGGACAATACAACCTACCCTTGCATCTACGCATTGTTACCGAACAAGCGTGAAGACACGTACAACCGTCTGCTGGAGAATCTGAAAGTGCTGGCCGCTGAACGAAACATTGTTCTGGCTCCAAGAGAAATGATGACTGACTACGAGATTGGGTTCATGAACGCGATGAGCAAAAGCTTTCCAGGGGCCCAACAAAAGGGGTGCTATTTTCATTTCAGCCATTGGCTGTGGAGAAAGATCCAAGAACATCCGGACATATCCAGAAGATACAAAGACTTTGCCTTGGATTTACGCGAAGTAGCAGCCCTTGCCTTTCTTCCCGTTCATGACGTGGTTCCAACGTTTCAGTTGCTGATGAAGACGCCATTCTTCCGTACCAACACCGATCTGCTCACGCCCTTCATGGATTACTTCGAGGACGTCTGGATCGGTAGACCGCTGAGAGGAGGGAACCGGCGCCAGCTATTTTTCGCTCATGAAGTTTGGAATATGTTCACTTCGACAACTGATGGTAAGGAATTTGAATTACGCCTAACTGCATTTTGATTGAACTTGAACAAGTCATTCAATTTAACTTCCGGTATACAAGTTAACGTTAATTTTAACAAGTTACGCAATTCTTTTGTTTCAGGTACTGCACGAACAAGCAACAAAGTCGAAGGTTGGAATAGACGATTCTCCTCATTAATTGATGCTGATCATCCTTCCTTATGGAAATTCATAGACAAGCTGAAGGAGGAGCAGAGTTACAACGAGTTCCGTTTGCACCAGGCAGCCACAAGGATTCCTCCGCCACCTAAACGCATCAAGTATCGCGATCTTGATGCTCAGCTCACAGACGCGGTAACCAAATTTGGAACCATCCCTCCGACCAATTACCTGAACAAATTTGCATTTAATATTGTTTTCAATGTGTTTCAATACCATTCTTACCTTTCTAACATTCTTATTTATATTTGAGTTCTTTGTTACGTTGCTCGTATTTTAGAATAATATAATAACGTTCGAATCATAGCTTCAACTTCCTAGTTATTCCAGTGTTTTATTTTCATGATTACGATTCGTCGTGTCGATTCTTTGTTTATGAAATCTCAACCTCATGGCTGTTTGAGGATTCCCGTATACGGTGAAGTGTGTACGCTCAAGCTGTATACAGTCATCTTCTATATATAATTACATGGACTCGTTGTCCGGCTGACCATCTGCTCGAAGAGTCCGAGGGACAAAAGAAAAAAGTACGAACCACTGAAGTCCACACTGGACACTGAAATTGTTGGAACAATGTAGTCTCATTCCTGTACCAGATTCGCGAGAAACGTGGGCTGAGGGAGGACGAATTCACCACCAAGAAATGAGCACAGTTCTCGTGGAACTTTAATTATTGACAGAATCGACACGTTAATAACTCTGAATTGAATTGCGTACTCAGCGTGAAGTATTTTCGCGACCACGATGAGCACACTGGACAAACATTTCGTAATTTTCGTGACTAATTCAAGAGTGCCCACGCCCCATGTGAACATAATAAATGTTTAGAATATTCACTTGACAAATCCACGTCACTCGCTTCCAACCAAATTTGCTGAAGGTTGTCGAAGTCGTTTGTGGTTGTCATTATCACTGCAGGCTGAAGCTTGAATTTGAATTTAATTGGGTCAAAGTGCAATTTGTACAGGGAGCAATGAAGTAGTTTGTGTTGTCAATGTCGCACCTCTTCTGGGTATGGGTACTTCGTGCTCTCAAATTCTTAATTACCTGACCTGTCTACCCAGTCCGTCATCTAACAAGGTCACCCGCAACTGACTGGCAGGGCACATTTCAAAGGTTTCCGCTCCTTCGTCCTGACAGTCGTGGGCGTCGTCTTCACATTGGAAATTGTCCTCACAGCCTTCTGAGTCTTGGCATTTGAGATACGATCCGCAGGAGCCCGCTCGGGCTCTTCATGTGTGATTCACGGTGACAGTGGCTTAATTTTATGGTGATGAGGCTCACCTCGGAATAAATTATGCAATCGGAATGGCCACGAGCAAAGAGCAAAAGAGCAGAGGCAGAGAGCGAAGAGTGTCGCATCAGAATTCGAGTGGCAAACTTTGACCATTCGTTTTCCTCGACGTTGAAGTATTCGGTGTCATATTTCATTTCCCTCCGCGGCCATTGTTGTGAATTATGAATTAAATTCGAGAGCGGAACAAAACAAATGTGAAATAGATGAGGCAGCGGCAGGCAGGCGCTTGAACCCAACAGCCTTTGCCTTTGGCAGTAGGACACGATTTTCTACTTTCTCCTGCTTTCTCTGGCCGCAAGACGCAAGACACGAGATGCGAGTGGAGGTGAAAGTGCGAGCGAGTTGCGAGTCGAATCGGAATGCAAAGTCGTTAGGAGCAGCTGCGTCTTCTGCTGCCTGCCTGCCTTCTTTATCTGCCCTCGCATCTTGTTGCTAATGCCCGGAACATGGCACCAGAAATTTATGTACCTGCAACGCAATTCAACGCGAACACTCGCTCTTCTTCTTCTTCTTATCGTACGTGCAAAGGAGAAAGTACGAAGATGCGATGCCAATGCAGAGTGAAGGCAATAGAAATCTGTGCCTGTGCCTGTTTCTTCTTCCTGCGCGTCTTCCCCATTTGCATCTCACAACTTCCTGCGTTACGTCGCTGCTCGGTTATCTTGTTTGTTTGTTTGTGGCTGTGACTCGCTACTTTTGTTATTTAAATTAATGAATCAACCCAAACTTTGGTCCCATTCGCCGAGATCATTAATTAGGCCAATGAATGCAATTTGCCAACACGAACGACAAACTTTGGCGCGGACAAAGCACGCATTAAACTTGGCGCAATAGAATTTGTCGACAAGAAGCAACTTGGAGAAAGTGCAGGCAAGCAAAGGAAAGTTCTTAATTCGGGACGCGAGCAGCATTCATCATTCACGGCACAAAAACTGAAAACCGAATGCTTATATTTCATACGTGTTTTTGGAGCATTGACAAGTGCCATAATTCACGACCGCGCAAAGCAACAGCGTGTAATTACGACGCCTGCCTTGGTCTGAGCTGCCCGTTTGCTGACTGCTTCGTCACCTAATCATAGGGCATAAAAATGAAATAATTGCAGAGGGCTGAGATTAATTACCTCGCACCTGGCCGCAATAGAGTCATTAACAACATGCAAACACGACGGCCGGACACGGAACGCGACTCTCGACTTAAAAGACTTAAAAATTGTGTAAAAGGAGTGTTGATATTTTGAAAGGACACGGTCGAGGCTCGGCTTAATCGCCTGGAACTCCAAACTGCGAAGAGCGTGGATGGCAGGCATGAAAGTGAATGAGTGCGGTCGTCTGAATGCCATTCACAGTCCATTTGGCGGCCGCTATCTTTCCTAGGCCTCGAGAAAGAAAGCGAGACGGGATGGCTGGTCAACGCTTGGCTGCATTAGAAAGCAATAATGCGGACGCACGCGGAAGAAAAGCGCGAGTGAAGGAGCGAGCGAGGGAGTTTATTAATAATACACTTTCCATGTTGTCATATTGCCCAAACAGAATGGAATAACGATCGAACACTTCCCCAACCCGTCTCAGCCAGGCAGCCAAGCAAGCGTGGGATCCGAGTGTAATGCAATTCTGCACTCACTCCGTGTTCACAGAACACGAAAAGTCGTGTTCCAAAACACGGCACGAAAGAAAGCAGCCAGCCAGCAACTCGCTGCTTACTCTCCTCCACTGCTTTCGCTTTCAGTCTGAGTTGGCAAGCGACACGGCAAACAACGAACAACGAACGACTTGGCTCGAGTCAACGACACGTCGAAGACGACTCGCGACTTGGATTGAAGTGTTGACTTTGGCTTTGGCTGTGACTCGTGTTTCGCAAGTTTAATAAAGCAACAGCATTAATCATCGTGTCGTTCGCCATGCGACGCACGAAACTCAGCCCATTTATTCAAGTGGCAATAACCGACCCGATAATCAAGTGAAGTGTCGGAACGGGAATTTCCGCCCGCATAAATTAAGATGATGAGAAACACGCGGCCGTGGACGGCTCTTCTGGCGGCAGGAGCCTTCACCCTCGCCGTAGCCGGAGCCATGGCGACGACAGTGGCGGGAGCCGCCGAGAAGGGCACCCGAACACGTAAGCTAAGCGCCTTAACTCTTCCGCTTTCCTGTTGCGTCGTTGTTGCTGTTGCTTTTTCCGTTGCGATGTTGCGAAGGATTTGAGATCCCGGCTCAGATTGCCTGCCATTCCTGCTGATGTCTTCACTTTCTTCCTGCATTTCATGCGCGTGATTCTCATCTCTCGCCTCGGGCCACACGCAGCCAGGCTGAATGGAGCATTGAGATTGCATTTCGGTCGTAATGCGAGCGAGATTGTTGTGTTATGATTTTCCAGTCGCCTGCCCTTTTTAATTTCGCCGTTCGGAGGAACCACAACGAATGCAAACAGACTGGCAGAAGAGAGCAGAAGACGTACAAAGGCAGAGGCACAAAAGACGAGCAGCAGTCGAATGAAAAATGCGGCGTGCGAGCTGCTGCTTTTGAATTTTTAATAAGTTAAGTTGGCGTGTCGCGTTCCGAATTTGTCGCAATCATGCATAATGAGCAGCAGACTTCAGAAATACAGAGCGGAGGAGCAACCGAGGCAGAAGGACGAGTCGGATGGCTGGCATACAAATGGCTGGCCATTACTCAAACATTCCTCTGCACGTACGCTAATTCGCACGCAGCATCTTGCTCGCTCTCTTCTTCTTCCTGTTCTTCCTCGTCCTTTGTCGTGTTGAACAAGTTGTCCGCCCGCACGCAACTTTTGTATGCAACTTTGTATGCAACTTTTGTCACTTTCAATCTGTCAATTCCCAGAAAGCAAGCCAAGCTGGGCCGAGACTTTCTACTTTCTGCTATGCTGTTTCGTATTTTGCTTCGTGTCTTCGTGAGTGATGTGCTTTGTGCTAAGCTCGTTACGGCTGTCCGAAGGGATTCCAAATTGAGCGCCCTGCTTCAATAATTCTTGATTTAGCCGAAGCCATTGACAACCGATTTGCAGGGCAGAGCAGCAGCCCGGCCATCTGAACTCGCACACGCACTCCGCACACGAGGAGCCACGCTGCGAATTCGACGCACGTCCGACAATTTAAAACTTCCAGAACGACTTTCAGACGGGCCAAATTCACAAACTTTCTTTTCTTCACGCGGAGCAGCTCACACTTTTTCTACTACTTTCTTTACTTTCTTCATTTTGCTTTTGCCTTTGCATTGCGCACTTTCTTAATGGCAGGCCATCGGCGTGCATGAATATCGAGCACCAAAGTTTATGGCGACGCTGAGGCTGATGGGGGCCTGACACGCGAGGAGCGGCGTAGGCGAGCAGGCGACGTGCCCGCGCACCCTGCCTAATTAAATAATTATGCACCCGCATCCAGCAACCAACAAAAACCCGAATGCGAATGTGAGTATTACGTGAGCTGTGCCTGTGCTTTCGCTTTTGCTTTGTGGGTGATTCATCCGTTGCGTTGCGTATTTGTATTGAAGTATTGGGTTTTAAAGTGGGGAGGACGCCGTGCCTGTGCCCGCATTTGAGCTGATGCCATAGCGGTGAACATTTGTGTTTAATGGAGAGCGAGGAAGACGAGAGAGAATAAGAGAAAGTGTCAGTGTACAAATGATCATTGCGCTCATTTTTCCATTCTCCGTTTCTCCTGCCTGCCGTTGCGGTATGCCTCGTTCCATTCTCGTTTTTCCATTCTTTGGCTGCCAAATGGAACGGCTGCCAATAATAAAGAATACATTCCAACCAGCTTATAGCTTACAGCTTACAGCGTACAGCAAAAGGGAAATCGAGTTTCATGTTCTTGCTTGCTTGCTTGGTCGTCATAATTCTCTCAAGTGCACGTTGCCCTCCTCCGCTCCGTCTCGTTTATTACCGCTCCATATTTCATGATTAAGCTGCACAATGGCGCAAACCCTCTTCGAGCAGCCTAAATTAATGACCCCGCCATTAACCATTAATACCAACTCCATGAACTCTCAAAATTATTAACACGTGATGCTCAATGCTCCTTTCTTCTTCTTCCGTTTCGTGTTTGCAGTGTGTCCCCTTCCGGAGCCGCTGGGCCTGGAACCTCGGGAGGGGGCGCGCACCCTGCCGGACGGCGCCCTCTCTGCGAGCTCCTTCTACGTGGGCGCCGTGGGACCGCAGCACGCCAGGCAAGTCGAATGCAAACGCCATGTAAAGTGTGCGTGTTTACGCGAGCCAAGAGTGCATTGCCACGACGGAACAACAGCGATTGTCATCGCCATCGACATCGCCAGAATGCTTTTATGACTGGCGAGACTCAAGCGTCGTAAAACGAACAATGAGCCCATAAAAGCTTGCTCGCGCTTGTCGTGCACGGGCTCACGCTGACTTGCGAAAGAGTGCGAAGCAGTGTTCAGTCGTGTTGTAATGCAGCAGGGCTTTAATGCGTTTATGCCCGGATCGTTAAAATATGGAGATTTAATAATATCGACGGCCCGTTCTTTATTTCCTCGGCGCGCTGCACCCGATTCGCTTATTAGCATATTGCGTGGCCCGTAATGAAAGCCGAGCAGTAGCGGGCAGGGCAGGGAAAGAGCAGGCCGGCGCCCCGCCGGCGCATTCCAGGAGCCGTGCAGCACTTTGAGTGATGTGCGTGGAATGAGCGGAGATTGCCATGTCTGATTGTGTCAAGGCCTGATTAAGTGAGCAACCAGCAACGAGCCTGAGAGAAGGAAAACACAAATTCGTACTTCACACTTCAAACTTTTGCTTGCCCACTTTCACTCGCTCAGAGAAAGACTGAGCGGGCAGGAAGTTGAGGGGAACCGTCGTCCAACAATCTGATAACAAATATTAAAAAACTCTCGAGACGCGCAGCGAGCGTGGCTTCTCTCCACGCGCCTTTTCAGGCTCCTCACGTGTTTCATTCTTCCTCAGGCTCAACTCGAACGGGGCCTGGTGCCCCCGCCAGCCAATCGCCCCCGGCGTGCTCGAGTGGCTCCAAGTCGACCTGGGAGCTCCGCACCTCCTCACGGGCGTCATCACGCAGGGCCGCTTTGCCCGAGGCATTGGCCAGGAGTATGCACAGCACTTCCGGATCCAGTACGCCAGGGACGGGGAGCAGCTCGGCGCGCCAGAAGGGGGCAACGAGACGGAGGGCGAAGACGCCGGGCTGCTGTGGCGTGACTTTGTCCGCTTCGACGGACAGCGCGTCCTTTCCGCTAACGCCGACACGGCCACGCCAGTGACCAACACATTCCGCCCGGCGGTGGTTGCCCGCCACGTGCGCCTGATTCCCGTCTCGGCACACCTGCGGACGGTGTGCCTGCGGCTGGAGCTGCTCGGGTGTGACTGGACAAGTAAGCCTCCTAATCCCGTCCGCCGTGCTGCGTGTCCCTTGCGGACTGCTCGATCAAGATTAATTCTGATCCGCCTAATCCCCTGTCAATTACAGGTCCCGTGCTGCGCTACGCCATGCCGCAAGGAGACCTCTTCTCGCCCGCCATCTCTCTTCAAGACAGATTCTACGATGGACACGGAAACAAAAGACACACGACAGAAAAAGAGCCAGGCGAAGCGGATTCCTGGTCCACGGAGCAGCCGCCTGAAGAACAAAACGGTTCCGGCTTTCTTTCGGACGGGCTCGGCCAGCTCGTCGACGGGTTTCTGGGGTTGCACTCGTTCGGCATGGACATCGGGTACGGCTCGGGCAACGCGTGGGTCGGATGGAGCCGGTCGCAGGGCTCGGGCGCCCCGCCCCGGGACCACGTGCAGATCACATTCGAGCTGGACACCGTCTACCGGTGCCAGGCGCTGACGCTGCACACCAACAACTTCCCCAGCAAGGGCGTGGAGATCTTCGCCAAGGCGGTGGTGCAGTTCAGCGTTGGCGGCGTGCACTTTCCGCCCCGCAGCAGCCACGCCTACTCGCCGCCCAGTGCGCGGGTCGCGCAGTACGGGGACTCTGCTCGCAACGAGACAATCAGTCTCCCCGGGAAGGGGATCGTCGGCCGCTTTGTGCGGCTGTCCCTCTTCTTCCGGGGCGAGTGGCTCCTCCTCTCAGAAGTCTACTTCCACTGCGAGCGCTTCATTGGGAACGTCTCTAAGGAGCTCGGCCCTGGCGGAGCCGCAGGCGGGGGCGTTGAGAATGATCTGCAGATGGACTTCCCAGACACGCAGTCCTCCCTCGAAGTACTCCAGGGCTCGGGCTCTTCCGCGTTGGAGATCAGCATCGGCGTAGTTTGTGGGGTGCTCCTCCTCGCACTGGCCAGCGCCGGAGTGGTGGCTTGGATCCGTCGGGCGAAAGCACTGACCCTCACCGAAGCCGGCGGCGCCGTGATTCCTGACGGAGTGAGCCTGAACTGTGACTGCTGCGCGTCGCTGAAGCTGCTGAGCTATCCCGCAGACAGAATGGCCTGGCGCTTCGTGCCCCGAAACGGCGGAAGTGGGAACCACTGCGGGGAAATTTCGCCGACTGGCGACCGGGAGCAAAACAGAATTGCACAGCCTGAGACGGCGACTCCATATCACCAGGGCGGAGGCATCGGCACGGACGATTCGCTCGTGAAGGATATGCTCGTCACGCTCTCAAGTCTCAACAGCGGAGGATACAAGAACACTGTGGTGGCACCTTCACGCGAAGCTGCGAACGCCACGCCCCCACCGAAGTACTCCACCCTTGCCCACACGCACGGGCAGGGCAATGGTCAGGGTCAAGGGAACGTGTCAGGGCTCGCCGCCAGCATGCACCAGTACGACAACTACGGCTCGACGCACTACAGAAAACCCAAACCGCTCCACCCGCAGAGGTACAGGCATCGGAGCACTGAACTCCAACGCACTATGGCGCCGCCTGGAGCCGGAGCAGCCGCGGCTCTAACGCTTAGCCCGGAACATCTCAGCTCGCACAGGATCCTGACACTCAGGCGGAACCAGCTCCTGCTGGCACTCGAGAGAGAGCGCGGTAGTCCTAGCGACGGGGGCGGCGACGTCGACGTGGAGGAGGAGGACTACGAGTACGAAGGACTGCTGAGCAACTACGCGCCGAGTCACCGCCAGCAGCAGCGCCTGCCCCGTCCCACCACGGTCAGCAGCTCAAGCCGCCATCACGCGCACCAGCGAAGGACGCTGGAACACGAGTCGCTCCACCACGTCCACCGCACGCCCGATCCGCACCGGAACCCGCCCTCGCCAGACTTTGAGCGCCCGATCTAAGAGTAGTGTCTTAAGTAGTTTGTGTCCCCGCCTTTTCAGCCTCACACTGCCCTGCCGCTGCCCTGCTGTCATGTCAATCCCTGCTGTGATTAAAACCAAACATCATGCTGACCACCGCCCGTGTGTTTACTCACAGACTCTGAATCATTAATAATTCTTTAGCCAGGGCCTTCGCTTTGGCTGGCAGCTTGGCAGCATTTCGGCGCCTCCTATTCTCGGCGCGTCATTTATTAACTATCCGTGGCATCACCCCTGAGTGGTACTTAAGTTAATGTAGCCCTCTTACGGCGCATACGCTCGCTGTGAGAGGCCAAAATCTTCGATCTTGGCCGTGGAGACCCAGCACAGCACGCATATTGAGTTTCTGCAGCAGCGCCCCCACTGCCTCGCTACTTCCGACACACTACCGCCCTCAGCCAAGATGGTCTTGGCAGCGGCTGGCCTGCCACGCACGCGCGCTTCGAAAACGACGTCGAATTCGCCGCTGCCCAGCACGGAGAAGGTGTGTACGCGGAAGTCGGCCTCCTCCAGTTTTAACTCTTCGCAGGCGGCGGTGAGATCCGGTCTCAGCGAGACGTAGACGAAGACGGGCAGCGCCTTGGCGGCGGCGGAACGCGCTCGCCTCGTCCTTAAACTGCGCCAGCATCGAACCGCCCCTCTGAAGAGGAGGATGGCCAGGAGCAGAAGCACGCCATAGATGGGGCGCAGGTCGAGCTCGGGGGCTCGATGAAGTAGAAATGGACGTCCTCCTCGGTGGAGTTGCGGGGGTTACACATGCCGGCCGGGCTGTCTTGGAATCACTTGCAGTGGCTGCCCGAGCAGCAGCCCAGCGTGAATCCGTCGAGGAGCGACCCGACGTCGAGACACTGGAAGAAGGGTCGTGTGAAGATAGGTGGTGGTTCGGTGGTCGTCAGTGATTCTGCGAGCGAGCTGCCGTGTTTCCAGGGACAGCGCCTGAATTCCTCGTCGGGGCGGCAGGTCGCGCTCGCAGGAAGGCAGGTGCTGGCTTCGGTCGCCATGGAAAGGAATGCAGCGTCAGCGCAGCGGCTGCGGAGTCGCTCATGAGTGCAAGTGCCAACACGGTGAGACAACTGCGAGTGTGAAATTCTGCAGAACTCGGCTGGGGTCAAACGGGTTAAAGGCCGAAGGGCAAGGCTGGACTTCTTTGCGTTCAATTTATATGTTTTATTGGGTCGTTTTGATGCGCAAGGGCAAACAATTTAGTAGGAAATGTCCTACAATTGAACAACTAATCGAGTTGGGCGCTTCCCTTCAGCAGAATTCTGTCTTCCCGGAGGGAATGGCGCACCTTCCGAACTGCGAGTGGTGAGTCGGGCGGAGGCAGCAGTCACTTTCGACCCATTCATATGTCACAGCTCGTCCAGTCTTTGCAGACGCCGTACGCGTGGCCGGGCAGGTAAAGATAAAAGTCAGAGCAGCAGTCGCCCTCCTCGCCATTCCTCTGGCACCGGAAGTCGTTGGGAATCCCGAAAGTGCCGTATTTCGTCAAGCACGGCGGCTGGGATAAAAAAACAAACGGGAAATCAGGCCGGCGAGAAAATGAGGAAAGTCAGGCAGGAACTCACCGTTCGAGCGCCGAGGCCGACGACGTGCAGGAGAAGCAGCAGGGCCGCCAACCGAAGAAGTGAACCCATCGACAGACTTCCAGCTTTCCCGTTTTCCATAAGTCATTTGGGAGGAGGTAGAGCGAAGAATGGCACGGCGGCACCTTTTAAATGGCCAGCTTATCTCGATTCTTGATTGCCATATTGACACGACCGGTCAGACTCCAGAATTCTTGAGAATTTCAGTGCAAACGCCGCGCTGGACCCACGCAAACTGTATCCAGCGGGTGCGCGCTGGTCAGGGCAGATATCAGGGGTCAATAAAACAGCGTGTGTGCACTACTGCGTTATGGCTTTATTCACTCTTCACCATGCACTGTGCGTCTGACTGGAATTTTATTCATTTGTGTTCTCGCCTCACCATGATGAATAATAGTAATTAACGGAGGGGAAAGGAGACTAGGATTAGGAATCACATTCTGCAACTGGATGAGTGACGGCGCTGGAGGCATTGGCGACCGCCTTGAGCTGTTCCTCGGCCTCGCTTTGCTTGAGCTGCGTTAGAAGGCGTTCGTTGAGCTTGCAGTCTGCGTCCAGCTCCTTCAGGCACCTTTCGTAGTTAACTTTCTGGTCGAGGAGGTGCTGCAGGTCGGCCTGCAGCTTGTCCACTGCAAAGAAAGCAACAAAGGGAAATAAAGTTTTCGATAAGAAGGAAGCTGATAAGGGTGCACTGCAAATTCACTCACCGACGACCTTCTCGCTTTTGTACCGCCGCTCCACTTTGGAGCTCGTCTCCTTCAGGCCGTCGTGAATGTGGGAAAGCTGCTTCAGGAACTCCTCGCGGCCCGCCGCTGTGGAGCCCGCCCTATGAGAGCAAGATGAACAGATAAGTGACTGAGAATGAGACATAACTTACTCCTGGGGGACCTACTCCTGGTAGGAATCGATGATGGAGTTGAGGAGCGAGTGTTCCTTCTCCAAATAGCGCTTGCTGTCCTCCAGCGAGTTGTACAGGCTGAAGTACTGCTTCGTCTGGCGGTGGGTCGCCGACACCTGATTGTACAGCTCCGTGAACCGGAGACGGTACTCCCGCAACTCCACGCGGTGAGGAATCTGCTCGATCTGACGCTGAATGAGCCCTAGTTTCCGGTTGATGTTGCCCAGCTCCTCCCGACCCGCCTCCACCTTCCTCTCAGCCTTCTCCAACTGCGCCTGCAGCTCCGCGTCCGAAATGTTCTCGTCCTCCGCTGTCCTCCTCGTCTGCTCCAGCGCCGTGCTCAGCCGCTTCAGCTCCGCGTTGCAGTTCCGTTTGAACGCCTTCTCGTCTGCCTTCAGCTGCTCGTAGATCCTAATTTGATTCTCGATCTCGGCCGCATGCGCCATCGCAGAGGATTCGTCCACCTGCTCCTGCCCACCGCCTTCACGGGCTCTTCCGACCGCTGAAATGAGAGCCGCCGCCTCCTCCGTCTGTGTCTTGGTCAGTCGCTCAAGCTGCGACTGCAGCTCCGCCACCTGCGCCTCCATCGCACTGATTTGACCCTGCTTGGCGCTCAGCTGCTCGTCGATCGTCTGCAGTTTGCTGTCGAGCGAGCTGTTGGCGGTTTCCAGCTGCTCTGCGAGGGTCAAAAGCGTCGACATGTCGGTGTTGCGCCAATTGTTCAGGTCAACCGAGTCCGAGTCGTCTGACTCGTTGAGATGCGCTTTGTCGGCGTCCACAGGGGCCGATTCCAGCTCAATTGAGCCTTCAGGTTGCTGCTGTGTGGGCGGTGGTGAAATGGAGGAGCTAGTGGACGACTCCTGAAGCAGTAATTTAGTGAATTTACCAACTACTAGCTTTGTATATTCCTTCCCCGTTCGTACCTTTGAAATTGATTTCTCCCTCCTGCTGCGGCTCCTTCTCGTTTCTTCTTCGCCTCCAGCGGGCGGTGGAGGTCCTCGCTGCTCTTCAGTTGACATTTCCAATTGTAGACTTAAACGGTGGGTGGATCGACTTAGTGATTTAATTAGACAAACTCAGACAGCAAATGGTGAAAATGATAGGAGAGTTGTTGAATTGGGTATTTTGAATTTGGAGGCATTCTGAGTCTTTGTCTCACATACAAGCAGAACGAATCGCCCTTTGACGCATCGTTCAACAAATCAATCACGTACGGGGCCGAATTAGCAACTTCATTTTTATTCGATGAGAGATGCTACTATCACGTTGCGTTAATTAATTAATTGTGTCTGTGCTCGATTTATGCGAAGTCTGCGAGTTGGTCTCTGGAGACGGAGGAGCCACGGGCATCCCGGCCAAGTTTTCGACATCAACCTCCTCGGTCAGTTGTTTAGCAGCCTGACTGGACTGGTCGCGCGCGCCTCTTATATGCCGATCCAAGTTGTCTCTCATGCGGAAGGAAGTCTCGCACAGGCAGCACTTGAAGGGTCGGACACCTGCGGGCGCATTCGTCAGGTTAGAATCTGGTCTCTGGTGATTAGGAATATTTGAATTTTTCAAGTGCGCCTACCCGAATGTACGCCGAGATGCCTTCTTAGATCTTTCGTGTTTGAGAACGCTCGAGGGCACTGGTCACAGGCGTGCGGGCATTCGCAGGTGCAGGTGCAGCGTCCACTTCTGCCCGAAGCGCTTGTCGTATTGGACGCAGCTGAAGTGTCTCGCCAGTGTGTGTGATGAGGTGCTTCTAGAGATTCGACATGCCCGACCTTGCTACAGTGCGAGCAAGCAAACGGCCTCTGTCCTGAGTGAACCCGACAGTGGCCTTTCAAGGGCGTCTTACTCGAAAATCCTCGGCCGCACATTTCACACTGGAATGGCTTCTCGCTCGTGTGCGAGCGAAGATGCCAAGTCACTTTGCCTCGTTGATTGAAGCCCTCGCCACACTCCGGGCAGATGAACGGCCGCTCACCTACACCCAAACCAAAGAGTCACATAGAATGTGGATTAGTTTATTAGCCAACCCCATTCCCACTCTTTATTATCTGTATATGCCTTAGTGTGTCCTCAGGTGGTACTCGTGGAGACAGGGGTCCGCATTGTTCCCACCTTCAAAAGCGTCAAATATTTATTTATTATCAATGTTGACATTGCAATTGTGGTCAATTGTTACAGTTGATTGTTGTGATATTACCTGAACGGTTTCTCATCGGCTGCACAGAAAGTGTGGTACTTAATGTGGTTCCTAGCATTGAACTTCTTGGAGTAGATGGAGCACTCATACATTGGCGGATCCTCTGCACACAAACACAGTAGGCCACATTAGAATTAGAACGCAGTTGCAAGGAAATTCGCCCGTTCAGTCCACTGATCACTGCTTACCGCTGATGACTCTGACGTTTTCGGGAATGGTGACGGAACTCCTCTTTTCTTCTCCTCGCCCGCGCCCGGAGTGTGCCCATTCCGAGAATTCTGAGCGCGCACTTCTGGCGGCGGGGGTGCTCCCAGCTGCTGTGACGCCCCAGCTGCCATTCAGAGTTGAAAGGACAACATTCATTTACTTAGAAATGGAGTAATCTTGCCGTTCTTGAGTTCTTGTCTGTAATTTGTGAAAGGCATATCTCGGGTGTTTGAATCTCGATGCGTGAACATCAAGTCTTTGTGTCATGTATGAAACGAATGAGTCATCGCGTGTGCGATCCGCTGCTCGGTCTTGACTCA
The DNA here is from genome assembly GCA_009869945.1 of Mesaphorura yosii. Lineage (NCBI taxonomy): Eukaryota > Metazoa > Arthropoda > Collembola > Poduromorpha > Tullbergiidae > Mesaphorura > Mesaphorura yosii. The sequence goes on from WIXG01000647.1 coordinate 17,300, forward strand.
TGCTAACGAAGGCTTACGTTTACAAAACGTTATTACTCTACTCATTTGCGATATGCCGTGCGAAGAAAGTATCTCGTTACTCATCAGCGCTAGGCGCTCCATATAAATACGTCCACAGAAATTGTATTCCTGATCAATTCCGCATTTCTCAGCGTTCAGGTCTCTAATAAGAGCTCATACTAGTCTTTAGTGCTTTTAGATTAATCTCAGTTGAATTTGATCTCTTCTATACTTCTGTGATCTCTGATATCTCGTTGACCATGGCTGCCGGCAAAGAAGAAACCGTCGACAACTCGAAGCCCAGCCGCCGAGAGCGGGCCGCCGCTCAGTCCGCCAGCAAATCCGAACGCCGCATTGCGGCCGCCGCGCAGCTAGCTGCCGAAGAAGCCGCGCTGGCGGCCGCCGAGCAGCGCGAGTCGCTCCGCACAGCCTCGGACGTCATCAAGCGTGTGAAGTGGGACCCTAGCCTCGACAGGGCCGAGTTCGCAGTGGGATACCTCGACAGATTCGTCGGGCTCGTGGAGGAGCCATTTGACACGTTCAACTGGGACGACCCCCTGGCAGGGGTGGACGACGAGGAAGAGCTTGCCATCCCTCGACACCGCATCGTCTACTTCCGGTGGAGGGGTCGCCTCGTCTGGGATAAAAGGAGCAGGCTCGACAACGTCTTCGGGAGCTGCGGGGGCAAGAAGATCGAGGAGCTCCAGGAGGAGGAGCCCCAAGTGGAGCCAGATACATGACTAATTAATTAAATCAATTCAGTAATTTATTGCAATTAAAGCCTGACTGACTGAAATTCAATTGCCGAGCCCGTTTTTGATTTCCTCGCGTCTCAAATGCACGAGGAGTGCCCCCATCGTCTCTTCACTGTATCCGTTCGTCAGTTGAATACTCCGGTAGCCTTCCCGCAGGTGCGGGACGGGGTAGGTGGCCTGAGCGATGAAGTTTGGGTCACCGAAAGTGTCGTGGTACTGCACCACGAACCGAAGCAGCGCCAGCTCGGGCTTCTGCACGTCGATCGAGAATTTGTGGTTCCAGAAGGGGTTCAGCCCGTTGGCCTTGTCCACCTTCGTGCAGTGCTTCCCTGGCGGGGTGTTGTCCGCGCAGGCCCCGTGCACCTCCACCTCCACGAAGGGGCTCACGAACCCCTTCAGTCCCGGCTTTCCACAGAGGACGTGCCTGCCCGCGATCACGCAAAGTTCTAGCCGCACCGGCGGCAGCGCCCTCTGCTGCTCCTCGCTGCCTTCACCACCCTCACCCAGCATCCAGGAGGGCTTGAGCACGTAGCCGCAGCGCCTGTTGGTCCGGAATCGCCCGTGGTTCAGCTGCATTGCCTTGTCGGGCGTCTGGTAGTTGAGCGCCACCATCTGACAGCCGTAATTCCAGAACCTGATCGGGTTGTAGTTGGACGAATCTACTCGCTGGCCCTTTGGGTAGATGCGACAGAGCGCCACCTGGTGCAGCCACACGAACGAAGCCTCCAGCGGCCCCATGCACTTCTCCCCCACCGTCTCACTGAAGGACGACATCTCGCGGGCGCACACCGCGCGCCCCTTCGCGCGGATGCTCTCGAGCGAAGGGAGGGACTTGACGGAGGCGGCGTAGACAATCAGCTCGCTCAGCTCAGGCGCGATCTTTGCTTGCTTCTTCGAAGAGGTGACGGCGCTCGGCTTCTGCTTGAGCATTTCGCCGACAGCCTCCTGCCACTCCTTCGCCTCCGCCTGCGAGCCCACGCCGATCGTCAGCCCGCCCAGGCCACTCAGCGTGTAAGGGCACAACTTCCCCCCGGGCCCGGAGTTCTTCTGCACCACCACCTCGCTCAGGTCTACGGAGCCACCCCGCTGCAGACCCCCGAACGGGGAGTCTGTCTCCTGGGGCTGCGGCTGCGGCGTGAACTCCGCGAGCTCGGGCCCCTCGCCCTCCGACTGCTCGCTCAGGCGGAGGAGTTCCGAGGTGACGGGGCGCTGGAGGGTGATCCCCTTGTAGAAGGGGTGCTCCCGATAGAATCGGACGAGTTCGGAGATGCTCTCGAAGGAGTCGAGGCCGATGGTGAGGAGGCGGCCGTCCTCCACGACTCGACAGTGCTTCACTCCGCCCTCTGCCCTGAAGGAGACGACGAGCCCGCCTTCGCTCGAGTAGCGGACTAGGAATGCGCCGGGGAGGGGAAGGGCACGAAGGACTTTCTCGGCGCCTTCTCGATCCAGGTCTGCATAGAACCACGGCTCTCGTGGGGCGGGCTGGGGGACGGGCCGCGTGAAGGGCAGGAGCTTGAACTCGCGTGTGTCCAGCGCGTGCTTCCGGTAGTACGTCACCAGCTGGTATACGGACGGGAAGCAGGGGCCGCCCTCTACCAGGAAGTACAGGGCCTCCTGCTCCTGACCCGGCCCCTGTCGGTGCTTGACCTCAATACGCATGTGGTAGCAGCTCCCTTGCGAAAAGAAGCAGATCGCGAACCCGCTCCCCGTGGCGCTCCTCCGCACGAGAAACCCGCCGTCCAAGGCGAAGGCCGAGGTGCGGGCGGCGGCCTCCTCCTTCGTTGTGATGTCGCCGTGGAACCAGCGCTTCTTGAAGTGCAGCTGCTTCAGGTTCGCCTTCACGTTGGTCACTATCTGCTCGGGGCTCTGCCCGGCGACCCCGCGCGGGGGTCCCATCGACGAGTAGTTGGACGCAGGTACCGAAGGGTCAGGCCCGTCCGTGGGGGCGGTCTTCGACTCGAGCTCCGTGTAGAGTAGTTTGTTGTCGGTGAGGGCGAAAAAGAACGGCTCCCAGACGTGGGTGACGGAGTTCTGCAGGTACATCCTGCCCGTCTTGCGCATGTTGCCCATGTCAGAGTCCTCCGTGGCGCCCTCCGCCGAGATGCCGGGCGCCTTCATCGACCCGCTCAGCGTGGCGGAGCCCCCGCTCGACAGTTTTCGGCCCTTGAGGATGATGCGGCGCTTCAACTGTTCGGGGGAGGGGAGGAGGGTCTCATCGGGGCTGAGAGGCTCCGTGACGAGCATGGCACCGAAGATCTCCCTGAATTTCTCCGCCATGACGCGCTGCTGTTTGAGGCCGCAGTGGTTCTCGATGCTGAGGATGAGGGGGAATTCGGAGGTGGCGAAGGCGTGGTCGCGGACGGCCTCGAGCACCTCGACGAAGGGGATCTTTGAGGTGAGGGTGAAGCCGTGGTAGATGACCGGTAGTCCCTTCGGCCCGTCGAAACAGTCGAGCTCGATGCAGCGGCAGCCGAGGCGGAGGACCCGCACGTACGCTTCCACGGAGGAGGCGGAGGAGAGCTGGTCCCCAGTCAGGTACGTGTTGTGCGACGACGCGATCCAGTACGCCGACAGAGGGCGACTCATGTCCTGACTCGAAGCGCTCTCGTCCCAAATCGTGTTGGACGGAGAGAAGAGAAAGTCTACCGCGCGGTCCGACGGTACGAAGCCCTGCTCGAAGGGGTTGCCCACGAAGTACTCCTTCGCCACACTCGTGGGCAGAGCGTCCTCCTCCGCCTCGCCCTGCTCTATCTTCAGGAATTCAAGCAGGTCCCGCCGCGAGAGCCGCCCTGTCGTGTAGCGCCCGAAGCAGTCAGTGAAAATCTGCAAACACAAGGCGTGACGATGACGAAAGGAGGAGCGAAGAGTTGCCTTAGCGTGAGGCTCGACTTACCTGCTGATTGTGCAGAAAGTTCTTTGTGACCGTGTGAAACTTCTCCCAGCTGATGGAGTTCTCTTCGAAGGAGAGGGTGCTGAGGTCGAGACCGGAGTCCGCGCCGCCGACAGTGCCGCGCGCCTGGAGCAGCTCCTTCCGGTCTATTTTGCGACCGAGTTTCGTGGCGTAGTACAGTCGCATCTCCTTTGGCGTGACTGCGGAGCTGCCAAAAGTCGAAGGGGTGAGTGCCAAGGATTAAATTCAAGGATAAATATATTTCGAGAAGTCTGTGCTTACTCGCCTGCCTCGCGCATCCACTCGAAGGTTCTGAAGATCCAGACGGAGAGACGGAAGGGGTAGGAGGCTGCGAGGGGGCTGCTGCGGAAGAAACCCACCCCGTCCACCCACTTGACGGCGTCCGCCTCGCTCGCCAGCGCCAGTGAGAGCGTCTGCAGCTGGAACTCGTCGCCGTGCAAGAGCACCAGGCACTGCGAGTCGGCGAAGGTGCTGCCGTCGGCCCCCCCCCTGGAAGTCCTTCGATCGCTTCCCCCGACGCAGCTCCCTGATGTCGTGCAAGGACACACCCGCCTCCAGCCCCCGCACACCATCGCCCGAGCGAAAGCACACGATCTCGAAGGTCTCCCGCCGAATCGACAGCTCGACGGCGATCTTTTTGCCGGCAAGGAACCGCCATGCCTCCGTTCGGTCGAGAAACCCCTGCACAATGTCCATCGAAAGGGAAGGCAGGCAGCCCGAAATGCTGAAATACTGAAATGAGAATTTTGTACTGAGTGGAGTGAGTCACGAGTCTGAGCGATAACCGCAGGAAGCAGGAAATGTAAACCGCTCCTTGCAAATAAGAAATGCCTCCAGACTTGACCAAATACTGCTCGTGCAGTTGTGCCGCATTTATTTTCATAAGCAGCGCGTCAATGCGATAAGATAACCGCTCGATTCAAATAAAAGGACCGAAGTGGCAGAGGAGTGGTTGCAAAACGACACTTTATTGAACGAACCAAGAAACTGAATACATTACTTAAGGGCATTAGTCATAGAAAGAATCGAAAGAGAAGATCAGAGCAAGAACGGGTTGCTTACTCCCTTAACTATTTTACAATAACGTCTTGTGTGCTCCACTGGAACCATTTCTCCCCTCCGGGCGTCGTCAGCCAGCCCGTCTTTCAGTCGTCCCCGTCGGGGGAAGTCTGCCAGGAGAGACGCTCTTCGTAGAACTTGATGACCACCTGCGGGCAGCGCACGTTGGCCAGGCGAGCAGGCACTAAGTCGGCCTCCTCTGTGTCTTTCCAGCGCATGAGGAACATCAACTCTCCGGACGAATCCGTCGCGCCAATGATCGACTGCGGAGTCAAACCCCGATCAAACCCATTTCGAGCCTCCTCCTAATAAGGCAGACAAAGGGCAACTTGATTAGCTTGATTATTTGAGCAGGGGGAAGGTGGAGGAGATATTTCCTCTTTGGAGGTCTCTTTTCCTTACCTTTCTGTCCTTCTTGGCTGGCTGGGGGGCGACCTCGTCGTCTGACTCGGCCTTCTTCTTCTTGCTGCTTGCCGGCCCGGCCCCGGCGCCCTTCTTCTTGCTCTTGGCGGCGTGTTGTTTCTCAAACTCGTCGATGAGCTCGTTGCACTCGAGATTGTCCTTCGGCTCCCACGTGTTGTCGTCGTTCCCGTAGCCTTTCCACTTGAGCAGGTACTCCACCTTTCCGTTCTTCCCCTTGCGCTTGTCGAGGATCTTCTCCACGATGTACTCCTCTTCCTCCGGCTCGCCCTCCGCATCCGCCAAGGGCTCCTCCTCCTCAACCTGTTCAACCTCCTCCGTGTCAGAGTCAACAGCCTTCCCCTTCTTCCCCACCATCTGAACCACAAAACAAAACACCCAATTAGCTGACTCAACCGATTATTCCTTTTTCTGGCGGCGTCTTAAGCAGAGCCTTAATTGGGGTCGAGAGCCGGCTGTCAGTCAACTCGCACTTCACCGACCAGTAAATTCGACTTACCTTGTGGATTAATGTAGTGAAACACAACTGACGCTCTGAAGCACTCGAAATAATAATCGGGGTCAATAGAGCAGGATAATTGACCAGTGATTTAATCAGTGAACGAGCTGGAGCTGAATTGCACGAGTTGAACTCTGGACAAGACGACTTCACACAAACACAAAAGCGAAGAAGACGCGCTACAGCGAGGCACAGCACGGCAGAAAACAAGCAAGCGTTGCGTTGTTGCTGTTCTGCTCTGCTGTGTTGCAAGTTTTGCAGGTTTTCGTGTGCATTTCGTAAGGCGAACGTACTACAGCTGCAGCACTCGCTGAGCTGTGCTCGCTCGCAATCAGCGACACAGCAGCGCACAACTACGAGACAGACAAAGCAAAGGCGGCGAGCCGAGCCTCTGCTCCCCACTCGCACGCTCTATCAACCAACACCGAGACTCCACGTTTCATGCACACTCCAGAGCCAGGTAAGAAAGAAAGAAAGGAACGGTCTTCGGGCTAGATTTTTTCCAGGAGTTTGTGCTGGAGAGCCAGCGCCGTGCCGGGCACTTTGCCTTTGGATTTGAAATTGGGGTCGAGGCGAGGTGTGGTGAGTGCTTGCACTGGCGCTCAGTTGAATCAGAAGCCAAGCTGGCAGCATCAACATCGCTCGAGCAGCAATGAATGAACGCTTAATTGTTGGCTGATGCTGATGCACTCCACCCACACTTTGCTCTCATTCCTGCTCTGTTATGAGGCTCCTTCGTCATGATCTCTCGTTTGGCAGCTCCGTGAAGAGTGAAATTCGCTGCTTGGTGGTTGCGCAACTTAATTCACCGTATCGCGAGTGCCCACAGGCTCTTTCATTCGCAAGGCATTGAATTGTTGAGATCGTATCGTGACTCACAGAATGCCGTTACTCTCTCGTCGCAGATCGCAGAGCGCAGCGGAGATTAGCGAGCCAAAGCCAGTCTGCGAGAGTGAGACGACGAGAAAGGTTGTTGCCTCCGCCACCCACCTCATCAGTATTTGCAGTTTTCTGTGATATCAGTGCAGCCTTCAGCATGAGTGATAAGACACCAGCAGCCTCCGCCGCTGCCGCTGCGAGGAAACCGGGGCCCAGAGCGAAAACCCGCAAGAAGGCCATCGGCGCTAACGAACGGAGCCACATTCTCGAGATGAAGACCACCGTCACAAACAACAACAACGAGACTTCGATAAACCCACCTGGACCATCGGACGCAGCTCCCAGCCAGACACCGGACGCAGGCGGAGGTGACCTCGCTGTGCTCGTGCCCGAGGACGGCGGAGGCGGCGGCGACCCTCTGAAGAGCAGCCGAGCCCACACGAGCTACAACTACATCAACAGCATTCTGGGCTCGGGCGTCATTGGGATGCCGTACGCGCTTCACCAGGCGGGGGTCGGGCTCGGCCTCGCCCTCCTCATCTTCATTGCCGGTCTGACAGACTATTCCCTCCGACTGATGGTCCGGGGCGGCGAGCTGAGCGGCTCCTTTTCTTACCCCGGCATGATGGAGGTGGCCTTTGGGCGACCTGGCTACTACCTCCTCTCCCTCCTCCAGCTCGTCTACCCCTGCATCGCGATGGTCAGCTACAACGTTATTGTCGGCGACACCTTCACCAAAGTCATCGGCTCCTTCCAGCACGCCATGGCGACGACGACTCCTGGCGCCACCGCCGAGCTCTCGATGCGGACGCTCGAGCGCGAGACGGTCATCGTGCTGGCGACGCTGCTGGTGACGCTGCCCCTCTCGCTCTACCGCAACGTGGCGCGCATGAGTCGAGCCAGCCTCCTCTCCCTCCTCGCCATCGCCTTCATCCTCGTCGCCATCCTCATACGACTCGCCACCCTCGACGTGCACGTGGGAGGGGGTACCGACCCGCCCTCGTGGCGATTCGTCAATGGGGGCTTCGTTCAGGCGGTGGGGATCTTCGCCTTTGCGTTCATGTGTCACCACAACACGTTCATGATCTTCGGAGCCATGCGGATGAGGAGCGCTCCTGAGTGGGGCTGTGTGACGCACATTTCCATCGGGACAGCGCTGGCCGCAAGCATCGTCTTCTCGCTGGGGGGCTACGCGACCTTCCGGGGCGGGGTGCAAGGGGACCTGCTGGAGAACTACTGTTGGGACGACAACCTCATCAACTGGGCCCGCGCCTCTTTCGCTGTGACGATCATGCTGACCTTCCCCCTCGAGGCCTTCGTCGCCCGCGACGTGCTCGAGCAGTTTTTCTTCGCGGGGAAGGTGCCCTCCACCACCCGCCACGCCCTCCTCACGCTCCTCATCGTGAGCGTCGCCTGCGGGCTGTCCCTGACCACTGACTGCCTCGGCGTCACCCTGGAACTCAACGGCCTTCTCGCAGCCATCCCCCTCGCCTACATCCTCCCCGCAGCCTGCTTCCTCCGCCTCGAACCCTCCCGCCTCCTCAGCCGCACAAAACTCCCCGCCCTCGGCATGGCCTCCTTCGGTCTCCTCGTCTCCCTCTCCGGCCTCCTCCTCCTCATTGGCCGAGGGAGCTGGAGCGCCGAGAACTGCTCCCACGACGCGGCCCGTCTGCCGTACTGCACCTCAGGCACCGTGGCCGCCGTCGGCGGTGGGCTGGCAGTCAACTTCACAGCGGGTTTGTCAGCAAATATGCCCACACTGTCCTAAGTGCAAATGCTGTATTTAATTGACCGAAAGCATGTTGAATAAATTTCCAAGTACAGAAAAGTAAACCCAGTAGAGAAGTATTTTACAAACTGAACGGTCTTCTGAATTCGGAAGTGAATGAACGTTGGACTAATTGGCAAATGTGTTATTATTGTCATTTAAACTTCACTCGAAGTCTCCGATGATTGCCTCCCACACCTTCCGCTGAATGAAAGTTGAGACGATGTTGATGAAGATGGCGCGGAATCCAGGCCTGATGACCTACTGGAACAACTGGAGGCCGTTCTGCCTCAGGAGTCGGTTGACGAGGGTGCCGAGGGGAGGGACTCCGCGTCTGAACCTCGAAGTCAGCCACTTCGTCCTTGAGGCTTAGACATCCGGAAGAGCTTCGTCTTGCTCGGCCAGAGGGCAAAGACGACCACCACCGAGAAGCCGTCGACGCGGAAGGAGACGTCGCCCTCCCGACGGGGGTGCCGACGAGAAGGAACTTCGTGGTTGCTCTGAGTGCCTCGCCCTCGAGTCGCGGAAAGAAGACGCGCACCGTCATCTTGCACTCATGCGTATAGTTCTCAAAGTCAGAGTCGGTGATGTTGGCGAGCCCCCGAATGACGAGCTCCTCCACCGAACCACCCAACTCAGGAGTCCCGTGTCGAGGAGGGTGAAGGTGAAGGAAGGCACCGTGAAGGGATCGACAGAGTGGATACCCAGCTCGGGGATCCCCGTGCCCATGTGCAGGAGCAGGTCCTTCCGCAATATCCTCGTGAAGCAGGCGCTGATCTCCGAGCCCCAGCCGGGAGCACGCCTCCAGCTCCCCGTCGAAGAACTCTGAAAAAGAAGGGGCAGGGAACGAGAGTAAACAGAGGAATCAAAGTGGGCAAGTTGCCTTCGTCTCCCACGACAGCCGCCGTGCAGAGCGCCAGTGCAATGCTCACAATCAACCTCCGCATTTTGGCTCCACCAAATTCTCCAGTCCTCATCTGACGCCGGTGATAGGACAGCTTACATCAACGTGGATTGTTTATGTGCTTTTGCAATCTTACCCTGCAACGACAAGCCTGGACTGACCAAATTAGCATACTGGAATCTGGGACCAGAACGTGTTTGTTTTCGTGTTAATACGGCGCACGCCGAATCGGGCAAATTAGCAAGATTTGCTAATTCTAATTTTTGTTAAGTCTTGCTTCTTAACAGGTTTGTCAACTTTTTGCCACTGACTTTCCGCGAAACTGCAGAAACGAGTTTAGGCACACGACGCATGTCCGCCGCCCGCTGACAGGGCTTTCAACACGATCAGCACACTGCATTCAGTCTGTTACTACCAAATTGTGCACAGTTTTTGCAGGCGTCAAGAGAATGATTCGACTGATATGATCTTGGTGCAAGGCAGAGTAGCTCTGACCCTCACTTTCCTTGGCACACTCGCCATATCCACTAAGGCAGCTGGCACCAAAGGTACGGGACAAGTGAATAACCAACCCCATCCGCAACAGAGTCCTCCTAGTGAGCTAACTGAACTGTCCTCTTTTCAGGGGCGACGGAGTGCGGTAAGACGGGCCATAACCTCCACGGCGACGCACGCATCAGTAGCCCTTGGACAGCCCTCGTTCTCACCCGCGCCCCCAACGGTGACTTCCAGGACTGGGCAGGCGGAGTCATCGTCGGCCCTCACACCATTCTCACCACAGGCGACGGTGTCCCCACCGCCCACCCCTCCGCCATCCGCGTTGGCGTTGGTATCGGAAACCGAAAGAACCAGACGACGGACCGATTCGCCCAACTCCTGGAGGCCGAGTACGCCTTCGTGCACCGGAAGGAGGGGAATCGAGGCCGCCCGGGCCAGAGCCGGAGTCTGACCGTCATCCAGCTGAAGAGTGCCATCAAATTCTCCACGCGCGTCCGGCCCGTCTGCATCGAAGCGCCCGGGACGTCGGGTCGGACGAGCCTCGACTTCCAGAAGCAACCGAAGCTCGTGTCGGGCTTCCGCGCCAGGGGCGACCACGCCCTCGTGCACCGCCCCCTCAACGATTCGTGGACGTGGGAGGGCACCAGCAACCGTAGGGGCGGCGCGGAGTGCCCCGACGTGGGAGACGAGTTGTCGGTGGGGAGCTCCTTCGCCGTCTGGAAACACACCCGCTGGCACCTCGTCGGCCTCGCCAGAGCCAACGCCCACGACCCCGCCAACTGCCAGCAAGGCCTCAGCAACTTCATCGACGTCCTCGGCCCTGCCGACTTGGGCTGGGTCGGAGCCACACTCAGAAACGGCGGAAAATCTGAGTTCACCTGCTTCTCCCGGCAGACGGTGCCCCTGGCGTCTCTCTGTGACGGCAAAGTCGACTGCAAGGGCGCCTCCGACGGATTCGACGAGCTGGAGTCCTTCTGCAGAGCGTGGAAGTGCCCACCGGACAGTGGAGAGTGCAGGTCCTCGCCGCCTGTGAACCCCGTCGTCTCTCTGTTAAGAACAACAACCCAACGGGGAATCGCTCCCACGGAGCCGAACCTGTCTCCTGACAGTAGCGGCACGTTTCAGTCTGGAATGACGCTCGTCCGATGCCCGCCCCTTGCATCGAAAGAAGGCAACGGAGTTCTGCACCGCTGCAGACCCCCGAACTCCAACTCCTCGACGAGCTGCCTACGTCCGTCGGAACCGGGGACAAAAGCGTTTTCCATATGTGCCCTGAACTACAGGGCAGTGACCCAGGGGACGGACTTCCAGATTTGTGGCGTGGATGGTGTCTGGGTCCCCACCTCACCCACTTGGCCCTCGCTGCAGTGCAAGCAGGAATGCGGCACTCCGAAAGTGACGTTCGGCACTCGCATCGTGAACGGCACCCGGATCCGGGAACACACCGAGTGGCCCTGGAATGTGGCGCTCTTCAAGCGGAGGCGGCCTTCCGACGAGCCCGCCTACATCTGCGGCGCCACGCTGATCTCCTCGAGCGCCCTGCTCACGGCCGCCCACTGTGTGACCGCCTATGCCACGTCCAACGCCGGACGCCCGGCGCACTACACGGCCGTCCTCGCCCCCGTCTCATCGGAATTCAGCCACAATCCCGCCAAGCAGCTGGCGCCCATCGCGTCGATCCACGTGCACGAGAATTACAACCACCGTACGTTGGAAGCAGACATCGCCATCCTGCGACTGGGCGCGGAAGTGGCGCCTTCGGTCGAGGCATACCCCATCTGCGTACCGTCGGTGGGGCAGGAGCTGGTGGAGCGGGCGCAGACGCGAGTGGGGAGCGTGGGCACCGTCCTCGGCTTCGGCCTGGATGCCTCCTCGAAGATCTCCACCACGCTGCAGGCGACACGGCTCCCGATCGTGGCGCCGCGGGAGTGCTGGGAGGTGAGCAACCTCTTCCCCACCGTGGCGCAGCTCTGCGCGGGGTTGAGGGGTACGGCGCTCTGCAACGGCGACTCCGGTGGTGGCTTCGTCTTCCGGCAGCCCGACGGCGCCTTCTTCATCCAGGGCGTCGTCAGCCACGGAGAGCACGGCCAGGAGTCGCTCGCCTGCGACCCCAACAAGTACGCCATCCTCACCCGGGTGGGCGCCTTCAAGGCCTGGATCGAAAAGGTCCTCACCTTCTCATAGCCAAGAGGCAGGATAGTTTAAATTTTACAGTCCATTCGGCGCATGAGATC
>WIXG01000648.1:0-29200 GCA_009869945.1 Mesaphorura yosii
TTGCAGATTTTGTGGGTACAGAAGGCCACCACGGAACTTTTCATCATCTGGTCAAAGTCTGTTTCTTACACACTTTCAAAAGAATGGGTACCAGGCAGGTTCATCTCGCATAAGTGGATCGGTTGAATGTGTTGAAGGTAACGAAGCGTTAAACTGCCAAGTGATTGTGTAAGAAATTAAATGATAAACATTGAATATGTTCACAACAGTTCCAACTTGTGTGCAGTCAAACACAGGTGCCGTCTTTGACGTTCAATTGGACTGTAAGGCTCCAGTTTGTGATCAGCTTACGTACAACTTCAATATCACGCCAGGTGTTCCGGGCGTAAGCCATTTATTTAACACAGTATGTTCACATACCAACAATGACACCAGCTGCGAAATAGCTCAAGCCCTTTTCTACACTCCTACTATCATTAAAAACAATTGTCACATTCCACCTTTCGTACCAACCTTACCAATCGGAAACTGCACCATCACCTCCTTCGCCTGTTCTCCTCCAGGGAACTGTTCCACATCTATTTCAGACCTCATTTTCCTTAGTCCTTCTAACCATTCCTCCGTAATCAGCTTTACGACTGTTTGCGTAGCACCGTCTCCTGAGTATACCTGCATTTTTGGGATGGAAATCTGTGTGTTGAACAATCAACCTGTACAACCTGATGCGGAAGAGCATTCTATATTGAACTGAAACGGATGCGTATTGGTAAATGTCATAGAGTGTGAGCCCTTTGAGTGCAATAAAATTACAGGCTTACATATTATATGGTGACCCCCACGACTTTAATTTCTCGTCATTCGATCAAATAGCGTTGTAATCATCTCCTCTGTAGATGGTCGCTCTTTGGATTCTGGGTCAATCCCTCGTTTAAGCAAGTGCTGTATGGTCTTGTCTGCAATCATTCGTATCGGCATTTTGATTCTACTGTAATCCTTCCTGATCTTGCACTGCTCTGTTCATCGTCTATACTGAAAATCTCCTCGGTAAAGATTTCAATGAGTACGGCTGAGAGTGCCCAAATATCAGACTTGAATGTTGGACTGAGGTAACGCTTCTCGACCGGATGTTCTCGGTAGCATTCGGGTGCAATGCACGGTAGTATTCCATTAAACGCGTTCGTGAACCTGATGCCAATATCTTTTTTGCCCAAATATCTTGTACTTCCAAAATCACAAATAAAGACATATCAGATTTGCCTTTCAATCTGCAAAAAACACTTGTGCGCAAGATTAAGCACTTGAACTCGCGGTCAAGTTTCATAAAAATGGCCGTAAAGCTTTACTAGTATATTCTCTGGTTTGATGTCATTATGTAGAAACCCCCTCTCATGAAGATAGGAGATGGCTCCTGGAAACCTGGATAGCAATGAAGGTTGCCTCCGTCGCAGTGATGCTCGCTGCCATCAGCGCTAACACAATTTTTTCTGGCCCTGCCCTGGCGCACCTCACAGCTCAGGTCTCAGAGGAACGCGCCCTAACGGGGGCTGAGGCATTGAGATGCCTCCGCGTGTACCGTATCCTGCCGATTCTCGGCCAAAACCAGGATTGTTGCTTCGCCCACGACATGTGGCCGTCCCTAATCACAATCTTCTGGACTGTGTCCCTCATTACGTTGCCTCTAAGCTTACGGGCGACCGAACCGATTCTGATGCTCGCCACTTCCGTGTCCTGGATCGTCTTCACGACGATGCTCTGGGGCTTCCTCGACTTCGGGTCGCGCTCCTACACAGCGGCTAAGTATTTCTCCCGCGAGAGTCGCCGTTCAGTACGCCATCCGTACCTGGTGCGGCTTTCCTACTCCTGTGATCACTGCGCATCGTTTCGAGTTCAGATCGGACCATTCGGTTTCCTTCAAAAATCGATGGTCGGTCCGGTCATGGCGGTCGTCTTTGAAAGTATCTGCAATCTGCTCATTGTCACCAAGTAATAGAAAACTCCTCTTCTCACTTATAATGAATCATTGCCTAGCTAGTTGATTTTTAACAAGGTTAACATATGGCTTGGAGGAACCATCAATTTTTAACACGATGAGAGAATATGACAAAGTAAGGAGAAAGTTTGTAAGTTTTGTAACTGTCGGCGCGCAAGAAATGATTTGATGCCACTTTTGCGATTTCTTGCCATGCCACTGACAACTTATGGCAACTAATGGCATTTAATAGCATCAATTGTGGTTATGAATTTTGCGACCACTAGAAAGCCGTGGTATGCAACACAAATATATTGAAATAAAAAGCAAACTGTTTTGCCTTTCGTTTGTGCAAGCCAACTTGCCCATGTGATTTAGAATTTATGAAGTGTGGCTGTCGGACATGATAAATTTTTCCAATACACAACGTAAAATTAGACGACTGGATTCAGTTACACATTCAATCAGACAACCGATTCTTATTCGAGTGATCATCTTTCCGTTAAATCATAGTCTCCAAGTGACAAGTGAAGCACAAGCACTAGCCAGAAATTCAGGGAGAAGGAGGAGGTAAAATAACTTCAGAGATCAACAAGAATTTGCCTTTGTATCGATACTGACACTGCGTAATTATTAAGCAGGCACTGACGCAATACTACTGATAAGAATGTGTCCAGGCACGGCTGAACAGGGTTATTTCATTATTAGCACTGATATTCAGATGCCCAAATTAGCATCATTGCTCTAACGAATTTCTCATTTTTTGGTTGTATGGATCTCAGTTCTACTTGGAATGTGTCATCCGCGAAGCATCCAATGACAAATGACCATAATGGGTTTCTAAAACCTTGAGGCGGTGGCTCGGTCGTCATTTTTGCACTGGAACAACTCGCTTTACCTCGTCTAGGCATTTTACGAGTGACGTCTTTCAGTGCAGGCGGTGGACGTGGTGGCGTCCCTTGTCTGGCTCCGCCGCTTCTTCGAAGTGATTCGACGCGTCATGAGAAGCACGACTAGTTACCAAAATTACACCTTTACTGAGCTAACAGAATATCTGCACAGGTACTTTGGCGGCAACCTCCAGCGCCAGGCGGAAGTCAAGCGCGCCGTGGATCCGAACAATTACTTCTGAGGCCCGTTATCGATTTCGCTGTGGTACTAACGAATTTTGGAATTTTTTATTCGGGTCTATCCCCGAATCTATTCGGAGGTCCAATTCTGCGTTTCGATCGACCACGTGGCGGGTTTGTTTTTAATCGTTTAATTAAACATTTAAGTTAAAATTCAGTCAAGTCAATGTAAGCAATGGAGCCAAAGTTTCCCTTTCCCCCGACGACGTAAATGCGCCTCATTTCCTGCACGTACACGCAAGAGGCACCGTACAGAAACGGTGGCAAGGATCCGTCGACCTCCTCCGTCTCGATTTCAACCTCTTCAGCCACTCCTGTTTCCGGACTGAATCGCATGACTCCGAACTCTGTGATTCCATACAAAATGTATACGTTTGACCCGACACCCACTGCGCACCCGTTGTACACTGATCGGGGGAGCTTTGTCGGTAATTTGGTCACGGTCTTCGCGGTAGGGTCAAACGCGTGGATGTCAAAGGCCTGGATGTTGTTTACGGTTCCATTGTTCCCGCCAAAGATGTAAATTCCTGGCGGGATGCGGACTGCGCAGGCTCCATTCCAGGGCTCGGGCAACTGACCAACTTGTCGCACTTGATTGGACGGCAGATTGTATTCGAGGATGAGGTCCAGGTAGCGACCATCGTATCCCCCAAACATGTACAAGGATTGGGACTGGGGCGAGGAATCAAAGGCGGAGGCCATCTGACTCATGGGGCGGGGCAACTGGTTGAGGACGACTGCCCCACCGCCCTCCAGCGTCGAATACCTCGTGATGTTGGCGCTTAGTTCATAGTTGACACCTCCCAAGTAGAAAATGTCACCCCGACCTGTGATAAAGGCTGCTGAAGCCTGAAGCGCAGGAATCCGTCTTCCGGCGTCCGATCCAAGTTCGCCCGTCCGGACACTGTACCAGAGCACTAGCTCGTTGTCAAAGTCACCCCCGATGATGTAAATTAGACCGGACACAGAGTCGTAGACGGCTGAGCCAAAGGAGACTTCGTGGGGTAGTCGTGTTGGGGTCTCGACCCAAGTCAGTGACCCGTCGGCGCCATTTGCTGGCGGGAGGTTTCGGAGGGTGGCCACCACCCAAATCAGGGAAAGGACGAGGAATTTCATCTTCTGTTTAAATTAAAAGAAATTAATGCGTTGAAATTAACTATGTAGTCGCACTAGTCGAGGTTTATCTCAACTGTCAAGTGTTTTCGCAAAAATTCCATTTCGCAAAAACAATTTCGTCAAGTGTTTATGCAACCCGTAACTCAATCATTTTGCACTCGACACCTTCGTTTGCGAAAATCCATTTCACTTTTGCTCCTTTTTAGTGTTTCTGTGCTCGAAATTATGTTCGGGTTCGCCGCTATATTGTTGGTCGCCCCATTCCTTGCGGGGGTGCACCCCCACGGCCTCCTATTCGACCCCCCGGCACGGAATTGGCTGTGGAACGAACCCAACTTCCCCGACCAACCTGTCATGTCCGCTCCGAATGGGGTTTGGTGTGGCCCCCCAGAGGGGATGGGACACCCTGCCGCCTTCTGGATCCCTCAGGACCCTTCCATGTCTCAATGTGGGCGCTGTGGGGATGACATAGCTGAGCCCGTTCCCAGGGATCATGAAATGGGTGGCACCTACGGTCGGGGATTCATCGCGAGGACGTACGCTAAGGGATCGGTCGCCGAGTTCAAAGTCCGGATGCGTGTACCTCATGGCGGCTACTTTTACTTTGAACTTTGCGCCAACGGTATCGAGTCGGACGACTGTTTCATTCCTCTCCAAATCATCGGGGGCAACGGGGAGGTCAGGCCGCATGGAATGTGTGTCCTGGAGACGAGGAATCCTGCGATGGAATATACGGCGCTGGTTGAACTCCCGGAAAATGTGACCTGCACCAGATGCACTCTCAGATGGACCTATCGGACAGCATATTTTCGTAAGTCTAAATCCGCGATTAAGACTGGATTACAACTGGATTACGATTACTTCTATTTTCATAGAAAAGGACCCGTGCTTCAACCCGAAACCCACGCAAACATTTAGAAACTGCGCTGATATTGCAATTGTCTAGAATTTTCTTACTGTTACCATAGCTACTACACAAACTTCGGCTGATTTGCAGTTTAGCGGCGAACCTTCAAAGTGGTGCACATGGTGCATGGTTGCCTAACCTAACAATGCACCATGTGCACCACTTTGAAAGTTTGCCATAATGCAAGTCAGCCGCTTTTTGCACAGAGCTTTTGTCATGGATTCGTTTTTCTTCACTGGAAGTAAATTCTTTGCATCAAATATATACTGTCGTTCTCCATCTTCCAAACTGTTATATTCCATTTCTCCGAGTTAATTGAAGCGTATATGAAATCTTCAACAGAAAACAGGCTGGGCGACTAGCACTGTGAATGCCTCACACAACTAAACTAACAAGTTCTGAGTGTAGCGCACTTACATTAGCTTCACATCAGACAGCTCTTGGCGGTCGCCGCCAGCCGTATGACGCGTCATATCTCATCCCTGTTAGTTGTCTTTAGAATAAATCAATTTCCATTAACCAAACACGGAGTCCCTGACTCATTTTCCTTGCCTTAAGTTCGAAAAAGTACCAAAGTAATAAGCAAACTGTCGTCGTTGTCCTTGATTGGGAACATCAGGTGAGTTTCAGTCCCATTGTGGGCTTTGTGGGCCAGGCAAATGCCGCCGCCAGACCGCCAAATGAGGCCTTTCTTGCGAATATGCATGAATACAAGTCCTGGCTTGCCAATTAATTCTGTCGCCAAAATGTTTCTTATCGGAGCAGCAGCCGTTCTTCTGTGCCTCGGCAGCGTTGCTGCAGAGTGCCCAGAACTCATTCCAGCCAACATAGACGAGCCTTGGGTAAGTTGAACTACGAAGAGTTGTTGGTCCAACCATCCAGTCATCAACTGTGCGAAAGCGGTCACTCCAGGACCCGGGACCAAATGCACGTACGACAACGTCAATGAGCAGTGCTGCGAGCTCGACGATAAGGCAGGACTGGCCAAAGCAGCTTTGGGAGGTTTCAAGATTCTAGGTAAGAATTCGACATGCTAATCTTTAATGGAATGGCTCAATTGCTGGATTCGTGAAGACTTCACGTACTGATCACAGAAAAGGTTCAGATTACTATGGCCTGCACTGACAACTCGACTTGCATTGGAACCGCCACCTACATCGACGGCGCCACGCCAATCTGGACCATGCTGACCACCATGAATGACCCGAAGCTGACCAACAAGACCCTGGCGAACTGCTACAAAGGGGGGTATAACCGAGAAGGATGTCGAGGCGACAAAGAAGAAGTCCGTCCACCCAGGGCGCACGACGGTCACGAACGACGAGTGTAAGCTGGGCACACAAGTTTTTACGAAGATGCTCGATGGCAGCGCGCTGAAGGACAACCAGATCAAAGCTCCAAGCCTCGGGGAAATTCCGCTGGGAGCCGCCTTCGGACTCAGTTAATTGGCGTGACGTGGTAACTGATAAACTGATTGATTTGAATGCAGATTAGTTTATGATGTATACAGCATACCAAATAAAGATACGAAACTGTATTGGTTTGGGAACTAAGTAGCATAAGAGAAAAGATGAATCACGAAGGAGAGAGATCTCTTCGCAGCCAGAAGATCTTTTTTCTTTTGCTCTGCATAACAACGAAGATTCTCCAGTTGAGACGGTCTTGTTTCCTCAGTCAGTCTTTGCTTGTCAGCAAGTGAAGTGCAACTTTGGCGTGCCACGCTGTGAACAGAAAACTCTTAATCACGTATTCTTATCGGTGTCAGCAGCCGTAGCCATGAGGGGCCGATATCAGTATCGAGTCGCCTTTCGTATCTTCCTTCTTCTCGTCTTGTACACGTACTCTGCCGGCGCCAGACCGACGCTCCTGAACTACGGCCTCGACCATCGAGATGTTTTGCTCCCGCGGGACCAGGATGACGTTGCGTCATCACCATTCAGGCTCAGAGTGCCAGTCACGTTTTACGGGCAGCAATACAACTCCATTTACGTAAGTGATCAATGTCTATTCTTAAAGTGATACGGGAGCTAGGCGATTGAGGAGCCCGTGAGTGCTTTAATTCGTGAATGCTTTTCGCAGATCAACCAAAATGGGCTCATTTCCTTCGGCACGCCCCTCCCGCAATTCATCAACATCCAATTCCCGCTGGACTACCCGAATATCGCTCCATTCTACTCGGACGTCGACACCCGGATTCAGGGCTCCATTTACTACCGAGAATCGCAACAGCCGGAGCTGATTGGCGCCGTGATCCAAATCCTGGAGGAGAACTTTAACAGCGCTGACGGCTTCAAGCCGACCTCTCTCCTGATCGTCACTTGGGACTCGGTGGGCTACTACGACCGGAAAAGCGATAAGGTAATGGCCGGCTAGCAGGCTACCTGCCGTGCTTCATTACTTAATGCTAATGCTACTGCCCCAGCATTGCTTCTAATTCTAAGACCTGCTTTTCCGCAGTATCTGGCGCGTAACTCCTCGATTCCTTCCCTCGTCCAGCAGCAGAAGCTGAGATTTATGGAACAGAATCGAAAAGTGAGACGACGCTTCGCTCCTTCGCTTGGCTTGGCGTGTGTTTGCGAATCTGTTGCCCAAATGTCCGATTTGTCCTGTCCTTGGCGCCTCGGTTCATCCACCTTCTCGTCTTCTTTGCCCTTTTAGACAAACACGTATCAACTTGTCATCGCCTCCAACGGCCAGGACTCCTTCGCCCTCTTCCTGTACGACAAGATCGAATGGATTCACGGGACGGGCAAGAACCCGAGTCAGCCAGATGCCAAGGCACAGGCAGGATTCACGTCTGCCGTCGGACAGTATCATGCGGTGCGAGGATCTGGAACGGATCAAATGTCCCATCTTCACAAGTGAGTCCCGCACTGCTTGTGTAAATAAGCCTGATGAACAAAACAGAACACAGCGAGCAAAGTAATGAATCAATGCGCTGAGCTGCTTGTTTTTGTAACAGACCACCTAAATAAATAACGACCCAGCTTGTTTATTTAAAAATTCATATTTTAATTTCATGTGCCGTGCGATGCGGTGCATTTTGGGATTCTGAGAACCGGCGTCACAAAGACGGTCGGGTCGGGTCTCGCTGCGCTTATCAAGTACAATGAATCACTTTTTCGTTGCTGCAAGATGCTCAGATTGAGTTTCGTAATCGTAATTTCCGGTCTCGCATTCCGTAATGAGTTAAATGAGTAAAAATACCGACGAAATGAATGAAATCTTTGATCTGTGCATTATAAGTTGCAATTCATGATTCGAGATGCTGGAATATTTGTCTTAATTAAGCAAATCTGCGCTCATCCACCGGATCTTTGAATTCTTTACCTTCCAGATGCCCGGTTCTATTTATAACTTTGACTTCGCGATTGCGAATCTTGCGTGCATCACATCTGCGCTTTGTCAGTGCAAGCCACATGTCAGGCCAAGCCAAAGATGAATATGCAGATGGCGACGACGAACAATTGAGTGCATAATTTTCTGACTATCTGCTTTCTCTTTCTCTTCTCTTTTTCGCAGACGCAGCAACTCGGACACCGTTGGGCTGTGGGCGTTTAGAATTGGACGCGTGCAGGATACGATCGAGGAACCAGATCGGAAAGTTGGCCTAGGTAAATACACGGCACAAGTGTGAGGCTAACCTTGAGGATGTTTATGCAACCGATCGTGTCAATGCACTGCCACTGCACTGGCTGATTTTGGTTTACAGATGAATCGGCTGAGAACGGAGACAGCTGCAGCGTCGGCTTCACGGAATGCCACAGCCAAGCCCAGTGCGTCGATTACAACCCCGGATTTTGCTGTAAATGCGTCACCGGCTTCTTGGGCAATGGAAAAGTGTGCTTGCAAGACAGTAAGCGGCTAAAACATAAAATTAAACGTGAATCCATTATCCTGTTTTCCTTGACTGACGCCCTGTTTCTTTACGCATTTTTCTTGCAGCGGTCCCGCAACGAGTCACTGGTAAAGTCAAGGGCGTTCTCAACGGATTCGCGATCGATGACTCGGACCTTTTCTCTTACATTCTTCCCGGTGACGGCCGCTCGTACACGGCCATCTCCCGAATCCCACCGCGTCTTGGCCCCGACATTCAAACGCTGACTGTGTTCGGGACAATCATCGGGTGGCTGTTCAGCATCCAAGTCAAAGGAGCGCCCAATGGGTTCCAGCTCACCGGCGGCGTATTCAACTACACAGCGGAGATTTCTTTTGGCCAATCAGGCCAGAAGGTGCAAATCACGCAAATGTTCACGGGGCTCGATGTCTTTTCTCATCTCAAGGCGGACACCCGCGTGTACGGAAACACCATCTCCGTGCCGCCGGGCAAGGCGATCGAGATTGGCGACTACGAGATGCAGATGACTCGTGTCGCGGCGGGGCAGATTCGTTCCACGTCCAGCCATGCATATAAGATTGAGGGCACAAGCGAGCAGTTCCCGTTCAGCGTCGAGCAGACGATTGTGTACGACGAGTGCTCGGCACATCCGCCAATGCCAGCGGAACTGGAAACGACCCGCATGAAGGTGGGCCGGAATTACGTGGCCTACGATTCGTCACAGGAAATTGCGCGATACGCAATCACAAGCAAAGTCACGCCACTCGAAGGTTGGTCACTCGTTCTCATTTTCCTTGCCTGCATGCAGTCTGTGTTTATCCTTGCTTAATACGAATGTGTGCGTGCTTGTGTGCCTGCAGGCGAGGATCCCTGCAAAGATAATCGAGACAAATGTGGACCTCACAGCTCGTGTGTTGCTAACGATGACTCGTACAAATGCATTTGTGAACTGGGGTGAGCTTTGTCACTGAAAAAATGATGACGTGGCGCCATGCTCGGAGAATTTGAAATTGCTAACCTTTTGCTTTGCTTTCGCTCTTCCATTTCAGCTACGAAGAAACCTACAACGAGCTCGGGGTGGCGGAGTGCAAAGACATTGACGAGTGCCGTTCTGGTCGCCACACTTGCGATGCGACGGCCATTTGCCTAAACACGCCAGGAAACTTTCACTGCGAATGTCGGCCATCGTACCAAGGCGATGGCCACACCTGTAACAAAATCCTGTCATGCGCCGACGTCAATTGTGGTCCAAATGCACAGTGCACAGAAGTGGCGGTGGGAGTGCCGGAGTGTCGATGCGTGGCAGGCTTCTACGGAGACGGGATTTACTGTGTGCAGGTGACTGGGCGCGAGATCGAAGCTGGCCAAGCACCTGACTGCCTCCAAGTCTCCATTTGCGACCCGCTCTTTGCCCGCTGCGTGTACAGCCAGAGCAGCCGATCCAACGTTTGTGAGTGCAGGCCGGGCTATTCGGGAGATGGAATTCGGTGCATTCGGGAGACGGCCGAAGACGGAGTGGAGGCATGCAACTTTGAGAATAACTGTGATCCAAATGCGGCGTGCGTCGAAGATCCTTCGTCTGGCCAATACACTTGCGTTTGCAGGCGGAGCTACGTCGGCGACGGATACTCGTGCCAACGCGACCGTGAGGCGGTGTATCCGACGCCAAATTGTTTGGGAACTTACTGTTGGTGCCCAACGGGTTTCATCTACGATGACATTCGCACTGAATGTCAGCCCGACGTGGACAACGAAGAGTCTTCCGGGCCGTTGCCGCTCCCTGAATTTGAGTTCGAGACGAATCCAGTGCCCGTCCCGCTGCCGGTGCCGACTGAACCCCCAACGCAATGCAGGAGCCACGAAGAGTGCGGCCCCTTCGGAATGTGCGGATTGGCTCCATCTGGCCGTGCGTACGCCTGCAAATGTCGCGAGGGTTTTGTAGGCACCAACGGCCTCGACTGCAAGCCGGGCCCCGATGCAGGCTGTGATCTGACCCGAAACTGTCATCCGAACGGCGAATGCAAATGGAGCCATCAGGCGAGCAAATACTCATGTGAGTGCAAGCCAGGGTTCCTCGGAGACGGAGTGAGCGCCTGCAACGAGGATGTGAACGGCTGCAACGTGCTGCGCAACTGCTCCCCACGCGGTACATGCGAGTTTGACGCCCGAGCGCGAGGTTATCGCTGCAGGTGCAATGAAGGCTTTGACGGCGACGGAATCACGTGCAGAACGACCCGCTCCTGCGCCGAAGATCGCACCGTCTGCGATACGAACGCCGACTGCGTGCCGAACCAGCAGACACGTGAATGGGCGTGCGTCTGCAAGACTGGCTTCCGTGGCGATGGGCAAGAATGTAGGCAGATTATGCCACGAGATACACAGTTCCTCCTCGTCGCGAAGGGCATGTCCATCTTCAAGGTGCCTGTGAACGGGGACACGCCGGAGCCGCTCTACATTCAGCCGCAGCAGACGGCGATTGGGTTGGACAAAGACTGTGCGAATGAACGCATGTTCTGGAGCGATGTGGCTGGGCAGGTCATCAAGGAAGGATTCTTCAATGGGTCTGGCAGCGCCAGCGTGCTGATCTCCGACGTTGGATCACCAGAAGGCCTCGCGCTTGACGCTGCATCACAAAATCTTTACTGGACCGACTCGCTGAAGGATACAATTGAGGTAGCGAATTTGGTGACAAAGAAGAGGAAGACGCTAGTCGATACGGGGCTCGTGAACCCACGAGGGATTGCGGTGTACTCACGAAGAGGGTAAAAGACATCGGATTATGCATGAATATTGAAGAGTCTCAGGCGTGGCACGTGAAAATGATGATATTTGTTTCCGTAGGCGACTTTACTGGAGCGATTGGAATCGTGACCACCCAAAGATTGAATTCTCTGGTCTTGACGGGATTGGTCGCCAGACTCTTGTCGGCGAAGGACTCTCACTGCCAAATTCTCTCGTCATTGACTCCAACTCGGATCAGTTGTGCTGGGCAGATGCAGGAAATCACAATATCGGTAAGCAGCATCGGGACCTCTGCTCCTTTGACGCTTGATCTTACTTATCGATGGCTCCATAGAATGCGTTGGAATCGACGGTCGAAATCGTCAAGTCATAATCTCCCGCGTACTCTACCCCTTCGGCCTCGTTCTGGACTCGGACACTTTCTACTGGACGGACTGGAACACGACAAAGATCGAGACGACTCTCCGAGGGTCAGGCCAGCGCGGCCACAGCCTCAGTGTGTCCATCGGTGGCCCCGGGAAGTTGTACGGTCTCGTCCTCGTGCCAACGCTCTGCTACCAGGAACACAGCGCGTGCTTCTACAACCAGTGCTCAGAGCAGCAGATTTG
The DNA here is from genome assembly GCA_009869945.1 of Mesaphorura yosii. Lineage (NCBI taxonomy): Eukaryota > Metazoa > Arthropoda > Collembola > Poduromorpha > Tullbergiidae > Mesaphorura > Mesaphorura yosii. Next base: position 12,251 of record WIXG01000648.1, read on the forward strand.
TCTGCCCAACATGCGTGGAGGCCGTTCGTGCCGCTGTCTGGGTAATTCGACGGAGTCTGGTTGTGTGGACACGTTTTAGCCTTTAGCCGTCGTTTGGAGTTTCTAAAAGTTCATTTTCTAATTTGAGCTTTGGATAAGTTCCTGATATTCACTTTGCCATTGCCATTGCATTGCCACAATTTGCCTCATCACTTACCACTGCCTTTTTTGTGCATTTGGACCACAATTTTGACGTTTGCGTTAAGTTTTCTTCAATATTTTTCCGATTTTCCAAGTATTTGGAGCCAGTTTACATTTTTACGTAAATTTTCTGAAGAATTTACTACTTTGCGCCAATTTTTTTATGATTCAACTGATTTGCAGCTAAATTGTAGCAGTTTTCTGGTTATTTCATTGTTTTATTCTTGTTGTTTTCACGTGTTATTTAGTTTAGTTAACTAGTTTGCCTACTGTATTTTGCATTTGCATTGCCTTTGCTAATTTGCTAAACTAATTTGGCATTTGTAAAGCAGTACACGAGTACAGAAGAAGACTCTGAATAAAAATATAAATACGAACTTTCCCAACCCGAACCACACCGAAGACCGAATCTAACTGAAGAGGTAATCTCCAAGCTGCAGCCCAGACCAAAAGTCCACCCGCTCCTTGAACGGTTCATAAATAAGGCGCCCTTTATTGTTGAGTTCCAAGTACAGCGGCGTCGTGTCGTTGGGCGAGATTGGCGGCCACTTTTGCCCAAAGAATTTCATGCTGTTCTCGTCACGTGCGAAATCTGTCCAAAGCTTGACCATTTCACGACTAAAGCGGTAGTGCGTCGATCCACGCCTGATTTCGGAGAGGAGGTGCGTGTCGAAGAGGATCGAGAGTTCATCTCCGTGCGATGCTCCAAGAAACTTCTTCTGGCCAAACACGTTCTCTTGGAGCCACTTTCGGGTCATGTGGGCAGCCAGTTCGATCTCTTGCAGAATGCCCGTGTTGGGGTTCATGCCCAGAATCAGGTCGTAGATGGAAATCGGAGCCTCGTACGTAAAGTAGTACATGAAGGTGGGTGCGTACTTGGCGCTCTGCAGCGAGCCTTCCTTCTGCGGCAGAAAGAACATCCGGTCGGAGAACATGTTTGTGAAGTTTTGAATGTTCTTTCTGATCCGAATCACTTGACCGGGCGCCGTGTTTCCGAAGTAGTACTTTCGGATCTTGTCCGCAGCGTCCGGATGAGCGGTGCCATTGTAATTTAGGAGGCGGGGCAGGTACGTGTTCCAATTGTTCTCGATGTCCGTTGTCATTCTGCCCTCGCGTAAGATTTCTGCAAGGAAAATACGATAAAGAGTCATCAACCGCTAAAATCCGATGCCAATGGCGGAAAATTTAAAGTCTTAGCCAGTTTTTGACTTTTCATCTCCAACGCTCGAGTTTTGCTTACGTGCGACGTAGAACAACCTAAAAAATTGCCAAAGTCAATTCACGTGAAATTAACTCTCTGTGCCAACGTGTCTTTACGATTAGTAGTTAGGCGATTGCTAATCGTAAAGACGCGTTGCTCTGTGCCGTGCGAATTGCAATTTAGGTCAAAATTTTACATTACCCTTCGCCCGAGTCCACACCCGAAATCCAAGGAAGTTTCGTGTAATTTCCTCCTCTCAGCAGCTCACGTGGGTCGCGTGTGAAGAAGGCACCTTCGTGCTCCTCCTCGACGGTGGGTCCATAAAATGCATAGTGGCGTCGTTCGGGAGTCTAGAATTCATTGGCAAGTGACAATCATCTGCTCGAGTGAACAGAGGAAGAAAGAATTTTAGCTCGCTTCGAAACTTACAATCGCTTCTTTGTGCATGGAGACCAATTCCATCGCATCCGCCGCGCGGAGGCAATCGCCCATCAGCTTCAGATTCTCTAGTGGACATCCCATCCTGTAGGCGAGATGCCTGGCTTGACCCATCGAGTCGGTGGTGAGCATGTAATTTCGGGCGGCCGTCCCACTCTGCGAAATTCCCTTCTGGAAAAGACCTGCGTACAAACCAAGGCAGTACATATTTTCAGTCCAGACATGATCTTCAATGCAAGTCTGTATATACTTTACTTTATCCACCTTTCGAGAGTGGTGATATCATGTGGTATTGCACGCTAGCACCGCCTACCGACTCGCCAAATATGGTCACTCGCTTCGGGTCGCCGCCAAACTTATGGATATTGCGCTGAATCCAGCGCAGAGCCATCGTCTGGTCTTTCATGCCCATATTTCCGCGGATCCCCGACTCGCCTCCAATGTTGAGAAAACCGAAGGCACCCAGTCGGTAATTTATCGTGACAAGCACGACGTCCTGGTCCATAAAGTACTTGGCGCGGTACGTGTTCGCCGAGCCGGACATGAAGAAGCCGCCGTGGATGAAGACGAGGACGGGCAGCAATTCACGCTGGGCCGACAGCGAATCGGCGGCCTGACTCTGCCGGATGCCCCTCCTCCGCTCCCGCAGTTGCATCTGCGTCATCCAAGGCGTGAATACGTTCAGGTACAGGCAGTCCTCGCTACCGGAGACTCGACCTGTGATGATCACGTCGGCCTGAATGCATTCTGGGCCAAACATCGCCGTGCTTCGGATGCCAGGCCAGTTTCTTGCTGGAACAGGAGGCTGAAACCATTAACGGTTAAGGCAAACCATTAAATTACTGGCCAGGAAGTTCAACACAGTATTCAACAGTCAGTTCGACAGTCAATTCGGCGCTTACCTCAAAACGAAGCGGCCCAACTGGTGGTATGGCGTATGGAATGCCCAGGAAAGACACGTACGTCCGTCCATCACGAGAAGTTCCCAGAATGCCGCGCACTCGTCCATTCTCCGTGCTCACAATGAGGGACTGGCACGTGGCATGGTGCCAGGAGAGCTCGACGAGGATGCAGAGCGCTAGGGCGGTGAGCCACATCAGCGCCCGTGCCTGGGCATTTCTAAACCACAACAATAGAACCATGATTAACAATTGGAAAGCAACAATCAACAATTGACATGGACAATGGCAAATGAGTACTAAATTAAGTATCGGCCGGTCTCCGCGTATTTAGTCCAGGCAGCCCAGCGAATTGTGCATTGTGAATTGTGCTTTGTCATTGAGTTGACATTGGAACGGGCACAATACAATGCAATCGTCGTGCCCGATGAACATAACAATGGAATTTCACATTTTCTGACTTCATCCGCGCCAAACCACAACCACTCGACAAGCACTCGAACAGCAATAACCAGGCTGATCAGGCAGCCACCCGTCAGACTGCTGGTGTTCAGGTCGTTGCGAAGCGAATTGAACGCCCAAACAAGGACGGACTCGTAAATATTATCTAATACCTAATTCCTAATTACTCTGAAGAAAAAGAGGAATGTGTCAATACAGAAGACACAGACTCATAAAGACAGCGATCTCCTGCTGGCATTCCAATTCACACTCACGATTCGCGCCTGCTTAATTGTTACGACATGAATGACAGCGCGCATTGTTGAGGCAATCCGATCTTCTGCAAGCCGAGCATCTCACAACCAAGTCTTCCTAATTCAAGGTCCCCAGTGCCCTAACATTGCCAGCCGTAAGCTGAAAAGTACAGTTGCACTCTTTTCTGCCGCGTCATTGTTGTCAGTGTCAATACTGGAATAATGCGATGACGACGCGAGCAAAGTCCAGCAATCGTCCAGAAACACAACAGCTCTAAAGAATTGTTTCGATCTTGCTCAATCCACTCAAGCATACTTTTGAAGCAAAGGCTTCATGTTGAACACGAAATTATGCAATAAGGTGCTAAAATCCTTCCACATTGATTCTCATATGTAAATTTAAACCGTTAGTCGTTGCTGAAGCACAGTGCCTGAGTGAGTATCCAGTTAATGGTCGACCGCTAATTGAATTAGATGCGCTTCGTTCTAATTAGTCGAGTGCATAAATCATGTAATGCAACCAGCTCAACGCGTGCGTGTTAGAAGTGCGTGCGAAGAACCGTGACGTCGAAGGATTGGGCTCGGCCGACCTGGGGTCGGAGGATTCTTACCTGGAGCAGGTTCTGCCTTTATCCGAGCCGCTCAGTTGACGAGCACCAGCACAATCTGACCCACATGCTCCTTGATGAAGAGCATCACGTCCACAATCCGGGCCAGCACATGCACAATATCCTGGAAACTTATCACGCCCACAAGCCACCTCAGAATCTGCATCTCGTACCTCGGCACTGCACTGGCTTGGCTCGTCGACGTGGACTTGTGTCCTGGAAAGTTCCATACTTCAATTCACTGCACTGCACTGCACAGGGCACGAGACTCGAGCTTGACGATGCGATGAAGGGCTCGACTCGAGCCCAAAACGTAGTATGCGGCCCCAGACTGCAGAATTTCGAGATTTCGTGTAAATACGGCAAATACGTGCGAATGAAAAGTATACACACGCCACGCGCATTTCATTTCATGCTCGGCAAGGCATGCGAGGAACGAAAAGCGCAAATGCAAGCGAGCCATGCTCATTCGCTGTTCGCTCATTGCGTTAATTACGATGTCATTACGATATCTCAATCTTAATAGCCATTCGGCCAAGCCAGCGTAGAGGCTGCAATCTTAATATCGTGATGTAACACTGACCAGCAGGCCATCGTACGAACGAATACAACAACAATGAACTCTGCAGGCAGCCAGCCAACAATCCGCATGCGCATGTGACAAAGCAGCTAATGACTAAAGCTGAATGGAAAATTGAGTGTAAAATGCAGTCGAATCGTACATTGCAATCTCACTACCGTAAACAAAGCAGCAGAGATGCAATTTGCACTCTGTCGACGTCGACTGGTTCTGCTGATTTGTACTGCAGCAGGCAAAAAACAAGTAGAGTTTGGTAATGGACACTTCGACATTCGTCAATGACCAGTTTTTGCTGTTTTGCATGTGTTATTGCTGCATTACACTTGAATTACGTAACATTCGCAGCGCAGTACCGCAAACAGCGACTGCAAAAGGGAATTGTCGTACTCTTCATTGTTTATCGCTTTATTTCGGCCCATCACCAATTTTGCTTTTGCATCGTACTCTTACGATGGTAGTAAAAACAGCAAAAAGGTACACAAAAGGTGTTATTGCACATGCTCATGATAATGATTCATGATGAGTCGGCTTCTAGGTCGGAATTTTGTAAGATTCGCAATTCACTTTTGGCTAAAGTTCGGCATTCACTTCTTCGGCAATTTTAATTGTGCTTGAAGCCTGTCTGCCTATCTGCGCCGTTTCGTTCGCATTTCGACACAATGGCAGCGACATTGCTTTTTCGCAGAGGTGTTTTGCCTTCTGCTCCTGAAAATGTCACAATTGGAAGTGGCATTAGAATTGACTTGAAGCCGTGCCACGTCTCAAGTTGTGGCAAGTTGCATTTGACATTTGCATTTTGAATATCAAAGTCAAATTCTATTGCTTTACGCTACAACGCATTGCTGGCATTGCATTGAGTATTGCGTCCACATTAATTAAAAATTCCCATTCAATTCATTTTAGATTCATCGTTGCATTCAGCGCTCAGCTTGCTTTTGCTTTCAGCATGGCATGGCGTCATTTTAATTAGCAAAGTGACAGCGAGTACCTTGACGCGCTAGTCAGTGGGCCAGTTGGTTGGATTCTAATTGGATTTTGATTCCTGCCACGCACCGACGCGCCGGTGTGCCGGCGTGACTGAGATTGATTCCATCCGCTAAAAATAGAATTTGACAGGTCGGCCCTCATTTGCATACTGATTTGCATCTGAATTTGACGTTGACTTGTACGATCCGATGTCCGCATTACATAATAATAGTAAGTGACGGCTCGCCTCTTCGTGTCACGCCTTGCTGGGTGGTCGTCGTGTATTATTTACGAGAGCTCGACAAGAGGAAACAATTACGGCTGTCACTTTTGCTCTGTGCTTATGCACCTTCACCGTTCGTGGAGTGGAGGTATTGGGCAAATAGGAAGGAACTTTGTACCACATACGTACGTACGCTAATTGTCAGTTTTTTACACAAAGCGACACGCTTCGGCGAATTTTCTGTGTCGTTGGGTACAAAAAGTATAAATGTAGAAAATGAAAATGATACAAAAGGAAGGCAGGCGTGTGGGTGCTCAGCCGCTAAGTGCTCAGTGTTCTCAGGTTTAATAAATGCGGCCAGCACACCAAAAACGTATGAAAATGAAAATGGAAATCAAAAATCTACGATTGTGATTGTGACCATTCAGAGCGCGTGTTCTCGTTCTCATCTTTTGTCTCTGTCATTCGCTGATGCTGATTTTGATTTGTTTATTTTTCGTGCTTGGTGTGGGTAGAATTCGTCCACTTTTGGTTTTTACAAGTTTCATCACTGAAATCGAGATGGTCCAAGCTGAGGGTTGTGCAATTCTGCGGCGATTTGTTTGCAATTTACTTTATTTACGGTTATTTACGACTGGTGAGCTATCTTCATTCAGTTTCAAACGCAAAATGGCTAAAATTCTCAAAAGGGAAAACTGAGAGACTGACTGACCCAGTTCTCACGTTGCAAAGAACGCCACGCGAGCAGTAGGACACGACCCCCCGCCGGAATTGCAGCATGGCGATGGCATAAATACGCAGCGAGCCTGAATGAAGTTAAGGACGTATAAAGTTGTAAAGTAAAATTGTATAAAACAGCGTCAAGGATAACAATAATAACAAAGTGATTGTAATTTTGGGGCACTCAATATATTTCTTATCAGATATAAACTGATACCTGAACGCAGAAGCAGAAGAAAGTAATTTATCACTATCAATAGCCATAAGGTTTCTCCCGAGCTCAATTTGTATCAACTTCTTGTAAATGCTTTATGAAATGACGGAGATAAGAAATCATGCGCGAGAGCGTGCGAGCGCTGTATTAACGTTTTCCAATCTTGTAATGTCGGCGTCGCAAGATGTTGGTTCTACTTACATAATTACGTCAATAAACATGCTTCGGACTTATAACTCTTCGTAAATTTTTTCGTATTCAACTTCGCTACAGTCTACGTATAAAACTAAATACGATGACATGAAATTGTTGACGTCACACGTGACGTATTGGGTGGCGGTGAGGCTCCTTGATCGTTTGTAATTGGCTGGTCCGGTGACTGAAAGAATTGGCTGTTGGTTGCAAAGAAGTGCAAGTAAACGAGTGTCAAACTGCGAGTTGCCGTGCCGTAGAAGAGTGGTCAAGAACTCAATTAATGATAGGCATTTATAGCTACGATTTAAGGATGACGAGTGAACGTTGTCAAACTAATTGAATTAGCTCAGTTGGGGTTTTTGGCCTCACCAATGACTTTATCAGCCGCAAATGGACGGGAGGTTCACAATATAGTAGCGAATTGCTTGTATTAAGGACTGTCTATCAAATTGGGTATTTTTTCAAGTGACAAAATATAATCAAATGTGGTTAATGTCCACTCTGTCATTCAATCAGATACATTGTGACGTACATTTCGTGTCCAAGATGTCCAAAATCGTTCGTCTTTTCACGAAATTTTCCTTCGTGAATTTATGAATTATTCAGGCACCAATCAATGGCAATAACAATGAGAGCGAAAATTCAACGATGTGCCGCATGCAAATCTTCACCGTCAGTTTAAGTTCGAATCATGGAACAGTGTGTGAACTTGTGGGTGATTCTCATTGTAGGAATTAAATTCTTGACACCTTCTGCTTCAATGATCTTGAAGTTCGTTGAAGAAGCAATTGAGCGAGAGGATGAATACGACAGGTTGACCATAATTTGGCATAATTGCTTCCGAATGTGGTATCTCCAAGCTCCCAATGGCCGAATGGGTCGAAAACGCCTTGTATATTACCCAAAGCAATATTACCTTCCTAAACTCCATCTTCACGCTTGCTGGGAATGTAAATCTGAAGACGCAGCACATAGATTGGCTGAACGAATAGGGAAGAACGGTAAATTAAATGTCCGATATTTTTTGTGAGGTGATAAATGGGTAGCCAAGTAAATATAGAATCGTTATGCTTCTGCAAGAATTTGACGAGATTTTCGTTTATTTTGATTAATTTATGGCCAACTTATTGCCAAACTCAAAACAGAGTAAACAATCAAGGAGCCTAAGTCATATGTAAGCGCAAGCTCATGTTCCACTGAAGCCTGAAGGAGATGTCAAGGCTGGATGATAGTAATTCCATCACCAAAACACACAATATCGCCCCAACTTGATACGATTATTCCATGACAGTCGTTTACACCTGAACGCATCTCTGATATGCACTTCAGGTTCAGGTCCAGGCCCGGATTCGGAATGGCAGTCCAGATAGCGACGACTTGGTCCACTGAACAAGTGACTAGACAGGTGCAGTCATCGATAGAAATGCCAACGCGGTCGATGGCTGATATCGTGCTGGTATGCCTTCCCGCAGGTATTTCTTGAATGAGCTTGGGTTCTAGTCCCCTGGACGTGGTATTTAGCGTGTAAATCTGGAAACTGCCGTCGTCACAACCAAGTACCAGGCTGTTATTCCCTTCAGCTCCAGCATAGTCAGGGTCAGGCGATAAGCAGTATAAGCACGCTGTGATTGGACTCTGAGTCATTCTAAAGCTTGAAGAGCAAGACTGAATAGCTTGAACAGTTTTTGATTCCACCATTTTGCTATCTGTTTGTAAATTCCAACAATGCATGTAGCCGTTCGTAGTCAGGCCGAAAACTTCCAAACCCCCTCGTCCAAGTTCCATGCGTCCATTGACCAGAAACAAGCGAGAAATTGCGTGCAAAATACTCAAGGGTGGTTCCAGTACTGCGCAGGCCTGAAGTGGACGGGCTTTGTCTGGATTAAAGCTGAGCACACGGATTCTGCCATCCGAGCATGCTGCACAGACGATGTAACCTTCGCTAGCTTGAGATCGTATTTGAGACTGAATATCCAGCACGCGTACATCCATCCTCTCTTTGCTCGAGTCTTCACAAACCAATGTGAGCATTTGCAGACGTTCATGCCTCAATTCTTGGGTTAGCTCAGTCACACAAAGTCTCCATGCAATCAGTTGTGAGCGCCCACCACCTGAAAGCAGGAATCCAGTGTTTCCAGATCCTGAGCCCGAGCCGGTGTAATGCAGAGCACGGATTCCTGAGTGGTGGCCGTCGAGTTCCGAGAGCAAGCGGAGTTGTGGTTGTGGGCTGGCACCGACAATGAAGCCAGGCTTGTGATAAATGAACAAACTGATAAGAGTTTCTTCTCCTCCACACGCAAAATACAGATGATTCCGATCTGACGCTGTTGTGTCGTCGCCGTCGAAGTCTAGCCGGGCTGCACAGTTAATCTTGAGGTTTGGTACTCCGACCTTCACAGGATGTAACCAATCGAAGACTTTCACTTTTGTACACAAAATATGCTTATTGCGAATGTAGGCCAAGACTAATTGCATATCATTTCCAGTCGGAGCTCGATGCAACTGATAATCGTAACTACGATGGGCCCCTCCACATTCCACCTCTAAAAGAACAGAGCGTGTGTTCATCGAGTACAGTAGAAATTTTGTCTCGCGAAATCCAACACAAAGCAGGTCCTCAGTTTGGCCGGTTGCAAAGACGAGCGTACTGTCGATCCACTCAAAAGGTGTCTGAATTCTCTTCAAGTTTGTTATTCTGATTCCATCGCCGAGTGTGAACATTTTTACGTAGCAATCACGTCCAGTGCTGACAATTTGCCCTTGCCACAGACGAAGACTGCTGATGCCATATTTTGCATGCCACTTCGGCGCTTCGAGGGTTAATGTCCATGCTTGAAGTCCTTCTGCACGCTGGAAGACGCGCAGAACCCCGTTTTCGTCTCCCAACACCATGTATTGTTTGGAGATAGGTGTATTTTGCGGAGCAAGCGTGGCGGCCGTGATTTTGGGCGCTGGTTGTAATGGAATTTGGGTTGACTGAAACCTGCTTGCAGTGACGTGCACTTCATAAAGGGTTTGCCGTGTGCTGACTAGCATGTCACTCTCAGAAATCCATCTGATATTGGAGACGGTGCCCTGTAGCTGGAGTTGAAGTGCGTCTTCCAGGTTCGGTTCTGGATCACCTAACAAGCGAAAGAAACCTTATAGCAACTCCATTCTTTCTCAATGCGACGCTAGCGGTCTCCAGATTGCTTTGCTGCATACCTTTCCCAACAAGAAGCAGCCCGGTGGACCCACCAACAGCCAACAGACTCCTCGACGGGCTAAAAACTATCGCCGTACATTTTAAACCTGCCGGTGATGTCCAGAGCAAACGTGAGGCGCCTTCAGCAGTGTAGGTTCTGACCTCACGTGAATGTGAGGCTCCTATGAGCGTCTCCTTGTCGATGAGCGTTATAAGGCGTGGATGGCCCCAGTCTGAAACATGGGAATGTGTTCTAGGATAAAGCTCAGTCGTATCTTCATCCAGATTCCCGTTCATAGATCCGTCTTTGAACCCTACGTTCCATTTCTGCACGGATCCATCATCTCCACCAGTGAACAAAATATCCAACCCTTCATCATACGCAATGGTACGCACGGGAGCACCGCCGTTTGTATTCCAGTGCCGTATGATTTCCATTGGACCGATCGGATCCCCTCCACTAGAAGCTTCCCTCCTCCAAATGCAAACAGTGCCATCGTTTGAACTTGTTACAATATGCATGCCATTCGATGTGACGATTCCTTGATAAGCACGGGCAGTGTGGCCGTACAATTCCAGATGAAGTCTTAACGATATCTGCCGCTCGTTGTTCTTCTTTTCAATGAAAGTCACGTGGTATAATTTTGCACTCCTATCGTCCGATGTCGTAATCAAGTAGTTGTGGGCTATATCGAGATGGATACTGGTAATAGGACCCTGTGAGAGTGGGGAAGGAGCTATTTGAATTAGAATTGTAACTATAATTTTGTATTTTTAATTTTTACGTATGAATTTCGAACCTGATGATCCTCCACAATGCAGAGTACATTACCACGTCCATTCCGAATATTCCACAAATGAAAAGCACCAAAAACAGTTCCCGAGCAGACCAACACCGATGCAAGAGGGTCATTGTCACGATTATCTTCAGGCACCAAGTATAGGCGTCCACTATAGATTTCAGGTATTTTATACTCCACGATGGCACTTCTTTCCAGCTTCTTGTCACTCCACGTCCATTCAAAGAGCTCATTCTGCGCAGTCAAAGTCAGAAACATATCCATACTGATCCAAATACAAGCTGATACCCACTTTCGGAGGTGAAGAATCGTGCTGATTGGTGTCAGGCTCGAATCAGTGCTGGGATTCCACGACAGTATGACGCCCTTGTGTTTGCTTATCACAAGTAATTTGTAATCTTGCTTGTCAGCGAAGGAATTCAGTGTGAAGGCTGTTATTTGATAATGAACTGGAAATACTTGAAATTCTTGCAGCTGCCCGTGCCCACTGGAGTTTTCAGATTCTGGAAATATCCTTCTGTGGTACAGTTTACATCCTTGAGCAAAGACAAGGTACTTATCACAACCACCATCACAAGGCATCTTATCATCTGTCAAAATTTGTATGGAGCGGACCGGAGAACTTTGTATAATCAGCTTCGCGTCATTGTAAGGTGCTGTCGCTGGAGACGGTGGCAACCTCAGAGGTGAAGCCATGACTAGCTTTTCACTGATCACTGACCACTCGGGCTCTCGGATTAACAGAATTTGGATGCTCTAAACAAACGTAATAACTTTGATCTTGAGGCTTCATGAATTGTCAGAACATGTGCGAGAACCGAGAAACTCTTTTGCCACTTGAAGGAAGGAAATTCAAGGATTTATGAACGGGCTCAAAAACCCAAGCGTGTTTGAATACTTTTGGCCGAAAGAGAAGCCGGCGACTTGCGCTGCGCCTGTAAAATTCGCAATTCGCGCTTCATTCCATTTATTGAATTCTAGGTCCAAGCCTAAATCCCCACAATTAAGTTTCCTTATTCGGTATTCATAATTCATCAGGTTTCGATTTGTTAATTTCCCCTATCACGTATCAGTAGTGGTGCGATATGGACTCGAAACACCTTTCCAACGAATTGGAGCAGCCAAATCGGAAACGGCCACGTATTGAAGCTGCTGATACCACGTCTGGTACTCCTGATAACACGGCCTCTTCCGATCAACAGGCTCTCTCGTCAGCTGAAGCTGAATTGTATGATCGCCAGATCCGACTTTGGGGCGTTGAAGCACAGAAAAGGTAATTGAATGGTTGAAGCTAAGAATTTCTTGCTAAAAAAATTGGTTGACTTATCATTCTCACCTTATTTTTCATAGATTAAATAATGCCAAGGTATTGATAATTGGCATGAATGGACTGGGAGCTGAAGTGGCTAAGAACATCATTCTTGGCGGTGTAAAATCAGTGCACATGATGGATTCTGCTCCAGTCACTGAATTGGACGCATCGAGCCAGTTTCTGGTTGCAGGAAGTTCGGTTGGAGAAAATGTAAGTACCCTTATCATCCATTTTTTAACATTTTCGGTTTTGATTGATTGATTCGTTTGGTAAATAACTGATAAAGATAAAATGCATTTCTTTCACAGAAAGCATTGGCATCGCTTGCTTCCGCACAACGACTCAATCCAATGGTGGCTGTCACGGCTTCTGATCATTCATCCGCTCAGGAGCCGCCGGAATTCTTCCAGGAGTTCGACGTGATTTGCTCGATTGAAAACACAAAAGAAGAAAATATTCGTCTGAATACAATTGCAAGACAAAACCACGCTGCATTCTTCGCTGCTGATGTTTTCGGGATGTTTGGCTACATTGCTCTGGATCTTGGGGAAGAATACAAGTACAATAAAGAGAAGAAACTTCTTACTGGACCGAATACCGAGAAAGTTCAGACCGTGGAACTCGTCACCAAGTATCCAGCGTACAAGAACATTGTCGTGCAAGACCGGGACGACAATCAACTTTGGACTGGGAAACGTACTCCAGCGACGCTCTTTGCCTTCTACGTCATGCTTGATTTCTACGATTCCAAGAGACGCCACCCCGATCCAGCGAATCGTGAAGTGGATTTGGACAACCTTTACAAATTCCGAGATGCGTTTTGCAAGAGTCAAGGAATTCCGTACGACCGAGTCCCGGATGAACTGTTTGAGTGCGTATTTGGCCAACTTGGACCTGTCTGCGCCATTACGGGTGGTGTACTTGCGCAAGAGATGGTGAAGGCAATTTCGAAGAGAGATGAACCAATTTGCAACTTGTTCCTGTTCAACCCAATGATCAGCGGAAGTGGTGTCGTAGTTTCAGTTACATAGACACATAAATTGGTTTTGGTTGAAAAAAAAACTGTATTTCTGGCTATCTTAATTTATAACTTATAATTTTATCATTTATGAATACATAAATTTACATTACCTTCACACAGATTATTAATTTGGTATAATATATATCTACTGTCTTAACTCGATCAATACACCTCAGTGACGAGGTTTCCTGCACAGGCCAATCATGAGCTCACCTAGAAAAGCCAACAAGCCACACGCGCACCCGAGGCCCAGAAGATGGAACGCCGCCTGTAAATTGGAGTTCATCGTAAATGCTACCGCACCCTCGTCTGCTGCATGCACTGGGCTGGATTGATTTCCTCCCTCCCGCTTCAGGCGCTGTTCTTCCGCCCGCCATGTTTTCGGGTGCTTTCTGTCATACCATTTCGACCAGAGCTGATAAATCCCCGAGGAAAGAATATTCTGCACGCGCCGATAAGCATAGACTGGCACCCTGCTTGCCGGCTCGTGGAAGAAGCCGTACGCAATCCACTCCTGGCCGACGCTCTCTCCCACTTGGAACACATTCCGCCCCGTCACACGCCTGAAGAGTAGGTTGAAGTCGACAAGTTGCTCTTTCGTCTCAAGCACACTAGATTTTCGGCACGTCGAGACAGCTCGCACAAAAGCACGAATTTGGTTTGGCCACAGATTGGATTCAAGAATCTGAAAGGACGCTCTTGGCTGCTGCATGGATGCAAAGACTGACAGATTGGGCGAGGCCGAAGCGGAGTTTGATGCCTGCCTGTCAGAAATGGTCCAATGATGCCACGTGGAGATCTCCTGTCCTTTGAGTCCAAGATCGAGCATTCTAAGAATGGCCGGGCATGCATGTCCTGAGTAGAAGCTGTCCTGTGAATGATTGCAATTTCGAGTTTTGTACGACTCCCGCAGCAGGGCTTCATATCGCTTGTACACTTCACCCGACAATGTCGTTATGTGGTACAGACTCTCGTCCCAGGCTGTCGTAACATCTCTAGCTTTTCTCGTGTAGAATGTGAACCCTTCCAGTTGATCAAGAGCCTTGAACCGGGATTCAGTCGGAACTGGGCTAGTGAATTTCGAAATGAAAAGCCCCAAGTAGGCGCTTGAGAAAATGTTGGACAAAACGGTCCAGAATCCGACGCTTAGCATGAAGCATGTTAGTACGGTGCTCCGACGCCGAATCTCCCGGCGAGTGCTTGTGGGCACGGCGATCAGTGTCCCAAACTCTGTCGCCAGCAAATTGTAGGTTATGCCCCAGACCGAGCCGGAATCAGTTGTTGTCCTTTCCCAAGACACGACGATCAGCATGAACCCCGTGAGCACGGTGATGCTCACGAGACACATCATCCACGTGGTCGAATCATACGGATCCAGAAAGAAACGGTAGCTCAGATGACTGTACGCCCCGTCGCAGGTGGCCACGGACCAGTCCTCAACGTTCACCAGGATCAGCTTCGTGCCTATTGCATACACATTTTTCGTGCCAGCCTGAACATTCCAAAGCCAGTGAAAGTTCTTGTCCAACCATTCCCGGATTGGCAAATTCAGCTTCATGTTGTCCTCATCACACCGAATGTCTTGCATCTCCAATTGAATTTCGTTGACGATCAAGTACTTGAGAATGTAGCCCAATTGGAGTGGTTCAGGATTGAATGGATCCCGCGTGATGTTTGAAGGTTTGACGCCTTTGCGGGTCATATTCGATATGGCCCGCAGAACAGAGTCGACGCTGGTGAAGGTCGACCTCCGAAGAGTGCATTGTTGTATTTCTTTGTCAAAAATCCCCCATCGCCTTTCTACATTCGTGGTCTCGTGGTCGAATTTTTGAAGTTGTTTGTTGATGTCATCAATTTCCCTCCTGGAAGCAGAAATTAATTTAAAAATGAGAGAGGAAATTAATTCAGGCGTCAGGCCTCACCTGCAAACTCCAGCCAATGGCTTCCCCGTACAATTAGACAGGGCCACAAGGAAAAGCGGGTCGTGTCCGCCGTAGACCAACTCAGTATCGTAACGCACCGAATTTGAGACCTCGTCGACGTCGACCATTGAGGTTTTGAGAAGTAAGTATTCCAAATTATTTAACACATTGGGATCCCCAGAGCTTAGGATCTGGTGCCCTTGAGGGTCTAAATTCGATCCGAGCCAAACTCCAGACTCCCAGGTACTTGTCCATATTGCGAACGTTTTCCCTAAATCAAAGCACAACATGCTGTAATCATTTGGCCTGAGTCGTCGTCCCATGCAGTCACGAAGACCAAAACCGTAGTTTTGATGGTACGGGAGGAAGTGAGTGATGTTTGTTGGTTCGCGCCCGTTGTCCTGTGGCAGCACCATCACGATCAGACGGGACACGGGCGTCACTCGAAGGTGCCTGGACGGTATTTGATAGTGACTGCCAACTGCGGAAATGGATATCGGGTACTCTGGTGGTTCCAGTCGAAGGCTCGAGCTGTTAATCAGTAGATGAACCCAATGATCCGGAAATTCGGAGAGGAACCAGTTCAGAGAGGAGATGAAGACGGTGGGTGGTGGTGATGGACTAATTCTTGGTATCGGAGGATGAACTGCGACAATAATTATAACCTGGGTCGTCAAAGCCAGAAAGTTGAAAATTTTTGGAACCTTCATGATAATGACGATAACGACCGACACAGGTTGAGTCACATCAAACTGTCGGGGCAATTTGAAATTAACTTGTTCAGGGCGAGCCACGCTTGTACACGTGGGGTGGTCGATAACGGCGGCGCATGGCGCATTGACGCAAGTCAAATTGACATGGACACACGAGCGGGATCTCTTAACTTAAGATTGACATATATCCGGTTTATTCCGGCGTCAAGAGTCTGACTCGAGCAACTCCAAATCCTAAATCTGTACTTTCTTCGTAATTCGTAAATTCGTATGGAACAGCAGTTTGATGAGTTTGACATTTTGACTTTCTGAAGTGTGTGTTCGAGTGTGTGTGTTCTGCGTGACTCGATTCGATTAATTTGATTACTCGTAGTCAAGTCAAGCGGGTATCGTTCCTCGAGGTGACTCAAGGACGAAATCGGTAATGCGTCGTTCTGAATAGCTACAGCTGAAAAATGGACTGAACAATGAACACTAAAATATTCAGCAGTTCTGTGCATTGTCCAACTGCTAAAGTGAGTACAAATGACTAAATAATTATGGTCCGTTCTATTAGTGCATGACTCTGCCCGACTGCCCGTCCATTATCTTTAGATTAACCTACGCCAGCATTCGGCTATTTCAGTAGACTTGAGAATGAGAATTGAGAAGTTGCTGATTTCTCGCTGCGGCGTGGGGAAGACGACTTCGGCACGAAAGTACGCCCACGACTTCTACAGGAAATTCTACACAGCTGTGATTTGGATCAACGCAGAAACTGAAGAATCAATGAAAACCTCCTTTTTTTGTATCGGGGAAAAGATCGGTGCACAGTTCGACCGAGACAACGAAAGACAGGGCACGAGAAAGGAATTGGCGACGAAAGTGTATGCAAGATTAACAGAGAAGAGAATGTACAGGGTGGCGAAGAAAAAACCAGCTTGATTTAAACCATTGGTTTAAACCCGGTTTTTTTGGTTTGGTTTTTTTAAAAACAACCATGGTTTAAATCAAAGCATTCCGAAACGGTTAAAAATGACCAAAATGCGATTTGGAACAACGCAACGTTTTACGAATTACGACACGAATCACGAACATAC
>WIXG01000649.1:0-29108 GCA_009869945.1 Mesaphorura yosii
TAGAAATTTCTTGTCGTCTGGCCACTCGTTGTTTCTGACTCATTACCAAAGGAATCACAAAGGTTACACGGTCGCTTCGGCATTTGGCGGCGTCGTGAATTGTGTGCAACGTAAGTTTTCTAACAATACGACGTAAGGTTAGGTTCGGTTTTCAAGTCAGTTCCACCTGACGAATGCTTTATTTCGTCTTTGCTTTTACGTTGGTAGGTCCCAATCCGAACATCTGCTTGGAACCAGTTTGTATGCGTGCGAATCAGATGTCTGACATTGACGCCGGCCCCGTCAACCTCGAAATTGCGTTTTCTTCCAAAAAAAGTCCTAATGCCACAATCAACTGTGCTCCTATTAATGGCGGAAAATGTCTTGGCGACGGTCAGGTTTGTTTTGTAGATGTGACAAATTGTACGGGTCCAATCGAACTTCCGCCTCCGCCACCTATACCAGGTTTCACTTGTTCAGATGTCACTCAGCTTACGTGTAACCCAGGCGAGTGCTTTGTTGGTCCAAAGGTAGCATTTTATTATTGGTTTCTACCCAACAGAGGACTGAACTTTGATTTTTTAGCGGTTTGCTCGACAGACATAAATGCTACGTGCATTTTTTACGGAAACGTTTGTCTCACAAACCAGCCAGCATCTATCGTTTAAAATGTGTTTAACTCAATTGATTCGGACTTATGCTAATCGTACATAATTTATATGTGGGTATTTGTTTGAATAAAAACTTCCCGTTTTATTGCAGCCTTTCACACTTTCATTATTTCGCATCACAAATATTCATCGCCTCTGGCAACTGTGCGTTGCTATAGCGGCTACAACCATGTCGGCCTGGGAGTGAGTTCTAGTTAATGTAAATTGGCAGTCACTAACGACATATAATTCACTTCTGTGTATGAGACTTCATGCTCCGTATAGTTCAGGTTAGGTTAGGTTAGGTTAGAATGGACCCAAATGTAAAACTTTGAAACGCTGTAACTTTTTTTGGAAGTGTTTCCGCAAAAAATAAATTCTTGCAGAATCGGTCTTAGGATGTCCAGCTCTTTCGATTGACACTATTCCGACCTCAATCGGATGAATCCATCACATCATATTTTTTCCTTGGCCTGACTTGTACAGACTGCTCATGGCGGACTCTGCACCGAATGGGGATACTCTCAGCCACCTGGAACGTGCGAAATTGATGTGACAATCCCTTGATCGTGGCGACGTTTTTTGAGGCAATAGCCACGTTCTTCGTGAGCAAATCTTGAGGCAGAAATTTGAGGTCACAGATCATTGGTTCTGTGCTTTCGAATGAGTGAGTGCAAGATCCAAGCTGCAATCAATGCTTACTATGGGAAACAGAATGTTTTCATTTGACATGAAATGAAATGTGCATTTTGCTACACAAAGTTCGAGTGCTAAGAATAACTTTATTTTTAGCCGAGTTCAATTCAAAGCCATTTGGTAAACTTTTTATGGCTCAAATAGTGCCTCGTTATTTACAAAGTTTCTACCATGATCTTCGGGTTACACAAAATGTAAATTCAAAGTCGCCCGTAGCTTGTAACAGTGACTGTTTTTGCAAATTCTAACAGAAATTCTGCCCGCACTCGCATCAGAAATATCCAAAGCCAAAGTCCAAAATGTCTGCAGAGGCCAATGACAATGACAATGAAATCCAAACCCTGGCTGATGCAGATGCCAACGTCAACGCCAACGTAGAAATCCAAGCCGCCAAAATGGACGCTCCTTCCGAAAGCCCAGACGAGCCTGAGGCGGAGACGACAGTGAAAATCGATACAGGTGGGGCAGCCGTGACCGTGCCCGCCACCAGCGCCATCGTTCCAGGCTGGTGCTGGGACGATCTTCAGTGTCCTATCTGCCTGGATCCACTCATGGACGTGCGTTATTCCAGTCTTTTAAGCCTTGGACGGCCCGGCTAAGCTAGTTTGTTTGGAGAGTCTATAATTTTGTGCTGCCGCTCCGCAGGCGCTCGTGGCTAGCTGCTCCCACCGATTCTGCACGTTTTGCATCCATCGCTGGTTCCGGACTCGAGGCCAAAGCGTGTGTCCCGTCTGCCGCTCCGCCGTCAGCTCCATCGTGGGGAGCCCTGATCTGGACGCTGCCATCGCGCGACTTGCCCCGGGACACCTGAACGAGGCGCAGATTCGTGAGCGGGAGGTTGTGCGCCGGGTACGGTGGCTGGATACCCAGTTTGTGGAGCAAGAACAGCGACTGCGGCTGCGGGCCGCAGTGACAGTGACTAGCAGATCACGCGCACATGCGCGCCGGCACGCGGGGCAGCCCATTCGATCGCACGTCGACCATGACATGGCGGGTAACGGAGGATGGTGGGCACGTGGAGAACGCCCGGCTTCTCGACTATATCGACAGCCACCATCGAGCGAGGTTTCTTTGAGTTCAGCAGCCAGCACGCGTCCAAACACGGCGACGGCCACAACCACGTCGTTGTCGTTTCCAGTTCCGTTGGCTCGAGCGACTAATGCGGCTGCGTCCGCACCTGCGCCTGAAGTCCCAGCGTCTGCTTCTTCTTCTTCCAGTTCAACTCCTCGCCTCCGCCAGATCGAAGAGATAGAGCGCATCGCCGAAGAGTTCGAAACCTACCTCCGTCGAGCCCAGCGCGCAAACGAACGCCGTCTCGCCACAGAACGGGAGCTGAACAGTCACATGGGGCAGATTAGCTGGCTGTACGAGCGATTTTCTGCGCTTGGAGTGCTCACGAGTCGAGATGAAGTCGACGAGATTCGACCGGCAACGCCCACGCCCGCTGCAGCTGCGACGGCGACGATGGGAGGCAATGAAATTCGGTCGTTTGAGTTGAACCGAAGCCCTGCTGGAGCTGATTTAGCAGATGCTCGAGATGACTCTGACCCGATTCTGCTGATGTATCGGGAATTAGACGACGTTTTTGGCGAAGCCATCTTCACAGCCGGCCAATTTCAGGAGCAGCAGGAGCCTGAGAGCGAGAGTGACGATCAGACCCAGGCAGTGCTTAATTTCTTACAAGGACATCCGCAGTCGCAGCAGCAGCAGGAGCCTTACCTGAATTTTGAAAATTTTGAAAATTTTGACGACTTCGACTTCGCAGCCGAGGCTCATCAAAATCTTCATTCTTGGCCAGAACCTCCGACGAGGACGGCGACGTATCCGGCACTGCCATCGTCACCGTACGACCCCGCACCTTTACAGACGATGTACACGAGTTTGGGCACTGGACAGGTGTTTGGATCCATTTATAACAACAATTTTAGTCACCGCCAGACCAATTCACAGCCGCAGGCGGAGCCCCAACGCCAACTTGAGTACGAATTCGATGCTGCGAGTGGAGTTTGGAACTTCAACTCGTATCAGGGCACTGACACAGAAACGTACGCGTACGCGACCAGCGAGGAAGAATCCACGCCCACACCGATGCTCACTCCAAGACCACGACCAAATTACGCGAACAGGAGCCCATTTACTTTCAACAGTGGCGGAATGGGCAGTGGAACGCAAGGGTCTCCATCGCCAAAAAGTCGTCAGCTGATTGCAGAAGCAGAACGATGGCGAGAATTTCGAGAAGACACTAGTCATTTGCAAGAAATTATCAGGTAAAACAGATTTCGCATAAATCAGATAGTTGATCCTAGATATGTCCAGACGAAATTGAACCGCGCTTCAATTTGGGCTGCAGAGAAAGAGGCGAGGCGACTGAACAATTTCTCACCGAATCCGGACCGGAAGTGAGCAATTTGACAGAGCAACGCGAGCGCGAGCTCGGCCTGCCGCCGTTAAGGCGAAGAGAACGACGCCGGGCGTTGGCGCTTCCGAACGGCAACGACGACCATGACCATACATACAGCAGCAGGCCATCTGGACAACTGGGAAACGGTAACGGCGGCACCGGCAACGACAGCGGAAATTTTCTTACCCTGCGCGCCTTCCTCGAGCAACTTGACGCAAACTCGCGACCGGGCACAGCAACAACCGAAACTGAGACCGAAGTGAATTCTGACCAAGAACGTGAGCTTGGCCGGACGGAATATATTCAGCATGACCTCCATCACTTCTTCCGCGCGGGAGAAAACGAATTGAATTTTCCACGACTGATAACGGACGGCCACGAACAAGGGGAAGATGATGGTGAATTGTTTGAGTATCATGAGTTTGGGCCCACGCCCGAGCCAGAAGACGGCGAGGGCGAAGACAGAAATGGGAATCGTAGTCCTGAGCACGACGAGAATCGGGAAGACGAGCATGGATTAGACCTCGACAGGTTCTTCGACCAATCCAAGGAGCCGGAGCGAGGGCGATCGGGCCCGCTATTCAGGCGAACTTGTGGCTCCTACCATTTTCACCATCACACGAACGGATACGGCTGCTTCAACTTCACACGCGAGGGTGAGACACGTTCGAGTTCGAGCAATTCAACTCCTCGTCCATGCCCGTCACCGCCGCCGTCTTCTGCTTCTGCTGCAGCTGCTCGTCAACATCGCCAGTTCGCTTTTGAATTCGAGGATGGATCCAGAATTCCGTTTCCGTATCAGCATGCGCCCAGGTTCGCTGCTGCTGACACTGAAGGCCAACGAAGTCAAGGTGAAACTCCTGGCGCCTCCCGCGTCACAACTGCCATTGCGACTGCAGTTTCCGGAAACTATCACGAACACGATTCAAATGATGACGGAGACGGAGCAGGAGCCTTCAACGTCTATTCGCGTTCGTAAGCGATAGTGAAATCCAAACGCCCAACCCCAAATTAGCTGTGTTCAAGCCCAACATTTATTTTAATGTTGACTAATAACTGTTATAATTCGAATTCGAATCGAATGGGCAAAGAATAAATCCAAAATTCTTGAATACTATTTCGCCGAGGAAGAGAAGAACGAGCAGAAAAGGAAAACCTTGTGAACAAAATTACAGAATTGAAAACGCCACTTTCTTTATTGATTGAGAATCTTTATACACAACATAAGAATCCAGTTAGGTCGTTGGTTTGACCATCCAGTATTATTGAGTTGTTGACAGTTTGTTGACACCTTTGATTCCATCGTCAATGTTGGTCACAGTACAGATTTTTGTTGCGTAATTTCTACAGCGCGGGCCCGCCGCCGCGCTGTTTATACATGTATTATTCAATTCGCACGTATTTTTGCAATCCGTAAAGATAAGAATGACATTTTGGAGACGATCAGCCGCTTTCAGCCGCTCTGCTCCAAATTCCGTGCCGGTAGCTGATTTGTTGCTGGGCAGTCTTCTTCTTTGTCAAAATTCTACTTCAGAAGATTATTCATCTGACAAAGAAGAGAGCGGTACTGATTACCCCGCATCTTCGGGAGCCGCCGTCCGAAAAGCATTAGCAGATGACCATCTCAACGATTCCTTCGTCGACGTCTCCACCGCCAGCAGCAGCAGCCTGCTCGGCTGGGGCGACGACCTCGCGCTCAAGTACGCAAAAGCCAAAGCCCGCGTGGAGCTCATCCTGAATCGGTGCTTGTATCTGTATTCAAAACGCGGGCTGGACCTGCAGTCGTTGATCCATGAGCTAAAGCTGGAAGAAGCGGCCTGCAAGGCCCCGCTGAAGGAGTTTCGCGACAAGTGGTACGAGATTAACGTAAGCAAACAGAAGGCGGAAACGATTTATGGCGGAGCGCTGTACCTGCCCGCGGCCGAGACGGCGGCGGAAAAAGAAGTGCTGGAGCTGCCACCATTCTGCGACCGCGGCCCTTCTTTGGCGTCAGCCGAAAGTAGGCCAAAAACCAGCAGGATGGCGGCTACTGCCGCTGCAGGAGTGGCTGGAGCTGGATTCACTGGATTTATGCGGCCTGCAACTGCAAAAGAGAGAACTTGTTCTGGAGCTGGAGTACTTCCCGTCGTCAGCTTTGCTGAGCAGCCGAGATTGAACGAAGAATGGCTGAATTCGCTGAAGTCCAAATCGTCGATGTTTTCCGAAGGTAAATTAATTAGAATACAAACCCGGTTGGTGTATAATCATGACTTGGCGTAATTTCAGAGCTGATAAGCCTCCGACTGCCTGAATTGGTTCCACCGACCGCCACCAAGACGTTTTCAGCTCTTTTGGACTCTCGCTTCAAATAAGACGGACGATGCGCATTGAATACAATTAAAAGTCCACTGCGTGCGTGTGGGTGTGCGTATGTGTAATTAATTTAGCAACTCCGTGAACTACGTTGGCATTTGACATTGGCCGAAGATCTTGTTTTGCTTGTAAGGATACGGTGGCTCGTCGCCGGCTCTCTCATACGCTCGTGCCATCTTTAACTGGTTCTCGCGCATTTTCATCAGTTTCGACTGTCCTTGTGGAGTGTCGCTGTGTTCCACGTGTGCGGACTCCAAACTAACTTGACTAACTTGTTTTTGCGCACGACGTAAAAGTAGGAACTTATTTTTGCTCCTACCACCACGTTGCTGGTGCAAGAAGCATTAAGCAGAAAGTATTAAGCTTATGAGGTACAGAGTACAGGCTGTGGGCTATGCGCTTAGCAAGCTTGTTGTTTACCTCGCTGGTGCTCAAAAGTAGGTTGACTTGACTTTGTTTTTACACTGCTGCAGATGAGTAGCATATTGTGCTGGCCTTCGGATTTTAAACGAAAACATCTTACGTCAGAGAAATCGCTAACTATTATTGGATTCGCGTATTCGCCGTGCAGATTTGCATGCAGATCTCTACTCTACTGCATTCAGCTATTCAGCATTCGTTCACTGCTAAACTTTGACTGACTTTGAATGAACTTCTTGTCGAAAGCGAATTCGAATTACAATTATTGGAGAAGTGAGGGAGTAAATTGCAAATTGACTTCCCCAGCGTCTTTGTGTCGTGAGTTCTACCTGCTGCATCGCGCATCGTGCTGATAAGGCTTCCAGCAAAGGTAAGTCGTTGGCCATATTTTGATGCATTGCAATGCTGTGCTTTATGGAATTCGATTCGATTCGGTGTCATGTGCCTTCGGCGTGTTCGTGATCGTGTAACCAAAGCTTAAACCTTAATACCCCAGGGTGGGTGATCTTCAGAATTGAGTCAATTTATTGTGAAAGTGACCATTTTTTACTGATTAGCCATTTTACGGCTTATTCATGAATATGCGGCGCCAGCGCCATTGTCAGTAAAATAAATGCCAGGCCTCTTAACGTTTAAAGTTAAAGTGATAAGCAACTGACTACCACAAGCGACTTTTTGTTCACCTTGATCTGGGTTTAATGTGTTAGTCATTGCGTTTTGCGGTTCATGACTCCACCGGCCGCCGGGCAAAGTCCACGCTTTGATAGTTCGATGTCAAAAGTCAGCCTAAACAGACGGCAGGCAAATGACTAATCTGTGTTTGCTTCTTCTTTCAGCAAAAACAAGCAAACCGACATTTGACATTGTAAGGTATCCTCGTGAGTGACGCCTTGTCCACTCCGCCCTTGGGTAACAGTCGACTTTGGCAGTTGGCAGTTCATCTGAGCACTCTACGCGTACGCTACGCTGATATCTTCCCCCTTAGGCAATCGTAATTAACGAAGGTAAAAATGCATTCATCAAGAAAATGAACGCGGGCTAGTCATTACTGTGACTGTCATTATCCGCTCAGGATTTAATTTCTTAACCATCCACAGGTGTCGCGACCTCGCCAATTCCAGGCTTGTACTATGAAAACGACACCCACCACCCCAGCTCTGGCACCTGCAACCACTCCAGCGTCTCCTTCGAACATTAAACGAGTGAAGACATTAATTTTGCAAAGATCAACGCTCTCCGGGTCGAGTTTGGGAGTCCGGGCAAGAGGAAAACCAGTTCTTCTAACTGTTGGTAAGTAAATCAGTCTATTTTAGGCTTAACTGCATGCTTTTTCACGCTTTGGTTAGGTGATTGTTAATTTGGTTCACGAAGATCGAGTTTGAGTTTAAAAATCAAATAATGCTTAGTTTAGCCATGTTCTGGTACAATTAACCATCTTCCTCTTTAAATTCAGTACTTTTCCAGTTGTAAGATAAAATTATGACATCGACATCGTGTTTTATTAATTCTAAGCCGTAGTCTAGTCGTCCAAGAGCTGGTAGAGCTTTGCATGTTAAATTGTCAAAATTGTACGTTTCGAGCAGTCGATAGAGAATATTTACTTGCTTGATAAGAAAGCTGTTGTCAATTCAGCGCAGGTGTTCAACGACAACGACGACACATTAATACTTAAGTACTTGGTTGAACAAAAGTACAATCAATGTCTCTGTCGTCTTTCGTCCACGTGAATGCATGAAATGCCTTTGCTTTGCGTTTGCTCTGGAAAATTTTGGAGATTCATTCAAATTCGGAACATGACTCTCAGGAGACGAGAGCAGAGCAGAGCAGATTTATCAATCGACTTTACGAATGGCAATGGCCAAAGCCAAGCCATTCCCCAATCGTCAGTTATTGCATTTCTAAATCCTAGGCTAGACGCTTATTGGCTCTGCAGAAGAGGAAACGGAAGGGCTCCGATCGGAAATGGGCCGGCGGCCAGCCAGGCTCCTGAATTGGTCATTCCGGCTTAAAGCTTAATGTCGCTGGAAATGGAAATGCCATCCACTGTGGGAAAACAGCGTTCGGCCCATTCGTGTTGTTAGTCGTGTTGTTTACTGGTTTGGTTAAGATGACACACTTTCGGAGTGCGGATTTATTTCTGCTTTCTAAGTATTTCCAACATTTCAACGCTACGAGCTTAGTTTAATGGGAATGACCTGACGAGCGACGATAAACCTTCGAGTCGAGCAAGGCAAGGCAAGAGCCTTGTGCCAAATTCCGAGCTGCAGTCGGCCAAAACCAAGCACGTGCGGAGCACTGTGGCGCGGCCGACGCGAAAGGTCTGCTCGCTGTGATTTTTTAAAGACAAATAAGTTCAAAGTTCACATCGACTTGTTTACGACGACATCAACACGGCTTAAGTGATTAGCCATACGACTGGGCAGTAGCGCAACAGGTAGCTTCATCTTCATTCTTCGTTAGGCTTCGTGTCGTGCTTCGCCTCAGTTTTAGTTTTATGCGTAAGGCGTCAATACGTACTCGTACTCGGTCCAGTGCAGCTTATTGATAAAGTGAAACTAATGAATCATGCACGTAATTAACTGCACTGTAGTGCGCTGCTGCGCCGCCGTGCCGTGCCATGCCCTCATTGAATACTTTGCTTATTGCTTTCCTTGTTTAATGACAAATGCAAATTAAATTGATTCAGCAGTTGTTTTTCTGGTAATTAACTAGCGAGCGAGCATTTGGCTTTAGTACGTTAATGGTTAATTGCAAAATTGTGATAATTCACTAAATTCACTAATTCCTTTGTTTACATCCTGGCTTTAATGAACGCTGCTGTGCTGCGCAAACTGTGAATAGTAAATACAAATTTGGAGTTCATTCACTGTTCTTTTCTTCCTCTACCCTGCCGCCTACCCATTTGGCCAGATGGTATTTCTATTTCCGGGCTACATCTTCAAATCGGGGGCTAGGAAGCCTCGTAAATGCGCCCGCCACCTGCCACGTGTCTGTCTTTCTGCGTCTTAATTAATTGAGTCCAACTCGATGACGGTGAAAGTGAAAATCTCCGTGGGTTTTCTGCCCTGTGCTCATTTCTCGCGCTCTCAACTTTTCCCATCTAAAATTACTTGTTACAGTTTCGAGTTGTCACTGTGAAATACGGATGTTCATGTTATGATGTTAATTAAGCAGAACAACAGTTCGATTTCGGAGAATTCGCTGTCGTATTTGTAAGTTTCCTTTCCGTATTCGAAGTTACTGGAATTTGGAATCTGGGTCAGACCGATTCTAAGCAACGAACCGGCAGCAGCAGCGGCAGCCCTTCATTTCATTCCATATTTCATGGCATTCTCGTAAATTCCAAACGCATGAATCACAGCGGAACTTCGACACAGCGCATTAAAAGGCTCCCAACTAAAATTCATCAAAATTCAATCAAAGTGCAATTAGTTGAAGCTGCCATTCATCGATGCCCACAAAGAATGCAAAATATGCGTATTTATGTACAAGTTGCGACTTGCAATTTGGGAAAAAACCGTCGCTACCGTCGTCTTCAAGTCTTCCCCTTTCGTTTTCGTTGCCGTGCCCTTTGAACCGAGGTCACATTGCATATTTGAACCGCGTGACGACGTAACAAAAAAAATGCCCAATGCCCATTAACAATTTACATTATGCATATTCTCATTTCTAGACGTTTCTGAGAACGAATCCCGAAGTGAATTATGAAATGAAACGGTCTTGGCCTAGTTTACGACTTATTTCTTGATTTTTCTTCTGTTTTTATCATCGTTCACCGACAAAGTGGCAAGAGGGAAAAGTCTGCAGATTGCAAAGAAGCAAAGTGACAAATGGCTTGAGAAACTTGAGATTTATGCTGTGGCCGTGGCGTGCTTTCATTTCACTGCCGATAATTACGCGATAAAGATAACTTTGAAAGGAGTAAACTAAAAACGAACTCGCAATCTGTGAGAGAGGGGTTGATAAAGTTTTCTCATCGGGGCTCGGGATTCGTGGCAGCTGGAAGTTGACCTGGATTTCGCATTCCAAAGACCAGGGCTAATCATACAAGAGAAAGACATTTCTCGGAACGTTGATCGAGTTTTTTGGTCCATCATGTCAGTCGAGAGCCATTAGCGATAAGTATGTTTTGCTTTTGCTCGTAAGGCTCGTCTCCAAGTAATATTTGCCACTTTCGCTAAAAATAGACGAAAAACACCGTTATAAGACTTCACCTTTATTATTTTGAATTTTCTCTGCGTGGAATCTTTTTATGAAACACCGGCTCGTTTTATTAGCCGCATCGCACCAGTTTGATCCGCTTTCTTTCGCGGCGTTGGGCCACTTTCATTTCCAAGCGTCATCCCGCGTCGTGCCTGACTGAAAAGTATGTGACCATGTTGATTGTCGTTTTCGATTCCCCAGAAAAGCTGTAACTGAAAAGGTCGTTAACGTTAAAGAGTTATTGAGGCAAAGGTAATACGATTGGAAGCTGGGGTAGAATAAAAAGGAGAAATGAAGCAAGATACATGCAAGAATGAAGAAAACAACAAATACAAAATCTAAAGCTCGTCACCTCCCGAAGCGTGGAATGAAGCATAAACGTTTGTAAAGAAGCGAGCGTTGAGAAGAGGATAAGAAATGATTTGACTTGACTTCGTTGCACTGCATTGCTGCCGAGCATTTTCAGCAATGCTTTGATTTGACTTTACTGATGACGATGACAAAGTTCAACCTGAAATGAAAACATTACAACAACATTACAATTTCATTCATGCAGCGACCGAACGTGTACATAGAAAGGAAATCTACGCGTAAGCAAAGAGATTTAACGTTAAACTAATGTGTAATGTGTAGAATAATAATGAATCAAAACACGTACGAGCGAACATGACACGCTGAGCTGGCTGCTGGCTGGGGCCACGTCCACATTAAACTGTAAACAAAAACAAGATGAGACCAGTGCAGGAGGTTATTGGTACTTGGCTGGCTTGGCTTGGCCGGCGATGTCGAAGCTGCATCTCTTCTGCATTGCGTTCTGCGTATCGGCCCCGTCCCGTTTGTAGCTACGCACTTTGGGGGTTGTCGCCACGCTCCGCTGGGTAGAAAACTGATTGGCCATTAGCCATTACATTCACAAATTGATGAACATTGTTATTGCTAAATTGTATTGCTATTTTCGTGTACCCGACCCAGGCAGGCCAGAAGCCACATTCAGATTCAGGAAATTAAGCGCAGCGAAGAAAGTTTCCTGCCACAAACCGCCTACGTGAAAACTTTCGCCATTCGCTAGCGTGTGTCAGTGGCGTGGTGCGCTGCTTGGAGAAAGGAAACTCATTAAAGCACACATCAACGAGACAATAATGGACTAAATGAGAAACATAAATAATTAAAGTGGTTTGCCAGCAATTAATTATTATTGCCTGCCTGCTGTCGGGGCTAATGCAGGAAGTTGGAAGTGGAAGCCAAGAGGGGTTCGTCAGTCGTCAGGTCGGTCGATGAGTCGGAGTAACCTCTTTAAAGCCCAAGCACCAATTTGTCGAAGTAAATAAAAAAATTAGCTCTTATAGATAGCGCACTGATTCACTCGAGAATTGACCACAACAAGCAAGCAAGAAGCAAGCAAAAGCACCAAGCACTGATAAAGCAATTGAATTGATAGCTCGGCCGAGTTGTTAGTTGTTAAATGCTGGAGTTGTTTTTCTTCTTCGTGTTCGTTCGCGTAGCGCAGGCATTTAGCTTGTCGTTAGCGTAGCGGACGTTATTGGCTGGTTAGAACCGCGCTCGCTGATTCGTCGAGCCGCTGAGCCCGAGCGTAGTTAGTTTAGTTATAAGCCGCGATCACTCGCGTTCTTCCTCAGTCTTATGTAAGACCTTGTGCAGTAAAGTCAAGCGTTCATGATCAGTCGTGTTTCGTGTTTCTGTGTCTGGAACCGCATTCCGTAACGCATCTCAGCCTTCTCAGCAGTGGGTTAGCGGTACTTTAAATAAATACAAATACACAATAGACGAGTAGTGACAGTGACACGAGTAGTAATTATTGAACAAATGCAGAATTGAAAGACAGAAACCGTAAAACTGTGAACGACAGTGTTGAATTTTCCAATTAAATACTAAATTAAATTAGTTTTAAATTACAAAGTGAAAGGAATCTTTTAATGTGGTACGGCGCTGCGAGCGGGCGCGGGTGACAATTTTCCAGGAGAGTCCAACAGTAATAACATGAAACAGCGTCGAGTCTCATACGCTCGCTTACAACGAATTCAGCAGCAGCATCAGCAACTCATGGTGCCTCCCAACCACCATTTTTACGACGCCGAGTGGAGTCAGAGTCAGAGCCAAATGTCGTGCCCGCAGGGTTACATGTCCGAGCACAGTAACGGCAACAGCAACAGTGCAGCAGGCAATTATTTCGGCAAGTGGGGCGGCAACGCCAACGCCTACCACCACTCGTCCACCACCCAGCAGATGCAGAGATTCGGGCGACCTTCAGGTTGGCTTCGCATTCGAGTTCGAATTTTGGCAAATTTGCCCTTCAGCGTTTACTTTGGCGATAATGTGACGCAGAGCGAGCATGATGTTCTTAGAGATTCTATTTTGGTCAAACTTGCACAATAGTCGAAAGTCCTAAGATCACATGCGAGAAGCGTGCGAGTGCGAGCTATTTTTCGACATTCGACCCGGTTTTATATTTTGTTCGTTTTTTCTTGTTTTCGGTTGCGATTCTTCAATGTCAAATTCGTGCCTCACGTCACAGGGCAATTTGAGACGGGCTGAAGCGCAGGTCAAGGCATGATGACAAAAGATTAGGCAAACGCGCATCCAAAGCAAAGCGAAGCGAGAGTCCAGCATTAGCGTAATCGTAATTGTAATAATATTCATCTGCGATGCGATTACGATTCATCAGCCAAAGTTCGATTTCGGTACAGCGATCGCTGGCGCTGAACGTTTATCTTCCTTCCATGCCATGTCGCAATCTCCGCGTTCGCTGTCCGCGTCGATGAACCGTGTGCTACCACAACAGGCCATATGTAGCCGTAGTCCAGTCCAGTTCTAGTCTAGTCCAGTTCCAGTCCAGGCCACTCCCATAAGCCACTTTGATTTAATTGGTTCTAAGTTCTTAGTTCTTGGTCGTAGCCTTTCTTGGCCTTGTCCGCGTAATTTTTATCGCTCAGGCCAAGTACTTGTGCAGCGTGCAAAAGTTCTTCGTGCAGGCAGGCAGTCGACTTTGCTATCTGCTATCTGCTTACGCATACAAATACCAGCAGCAGCGAGGGAACAGTGTACAGGCAGGCAAAATGACGACGACGACGATGGCAGGCAAGCTTTAATGGCATAGTTAACATTTACGATAACAACTGCTCGTATTTGCGTGCCGTACCAGCGTACGATACGATACGTGATTTAAAGTTGACTCTGCTAATTCCGCATTGACTTGTGACTGACGACTGACTTCATGTACGTTTACGTTATGGCCATGAAGTTTTGATCTCTGCCTGCTGTTTCTGGTTTTGTTCTGGTTCAGTTTATGCCTTGCCTGCTGGGGCATCGAGAGATTAGGCTAACAAGGCATTTGCCGATTTGTAGATCAACAGATCATTTGTAGATCACGGCCATTGGCCATGGAGTCTGGCCTGGCTGGGCCTGAAACTGGAACAAGCAGAAGTAGTAACAGTCTAACAGTCAGCCGTCAGTTTGTTTTTAGCAGATTAGAAATTTAAAAGCAGTGGCAGTGCCTCTGTGACGTTGAGACACACGTGACGCGTTAATCTAGAATCTAGTTTGAATCAGTGCGTTCCATTCCATTCCACCCTGCCTCCTGCCTCCTGCCTACTCGTAAACTAAAAGCTAGCAACAGTAAACTTGAGCTCTATTTTTACTACGCTGCGTATGTAAATAGTAAATCGCAAATATGCGAGAACGAAAAATATTTATATTTACATTTCTCGGCATTCTTTTGTGATTTCAGGCAAAGGACGCTTCGGCAAACGACCGCCAGCGCCCTCCGACCCGTCCTCCAAGTCGAACCGCTCCTCGAGCGACAACTCGAATGACTCGGGCATCGGCTACGACTCAAACTCCGAATCCCAATTTTGGTTGAGTTCTGACGACTCTCGATCGCTTGGAGCAAAGTCCAGCGCCGCAGCTGCAGCGACTTCTCTGCTCTCAGCCTCCGGATTTCCAGTCATCATGCCAAGCTTCCAGGCAGTCTCGCATCTCGGCGGTGGCGGCGGGGCGACAGCGGCTGATGTGAACGTAAGTGAGAATTGCGAATTAATTTTCTAGCGTACAGCGCAGTATGATTTTCACTTTCCTTAATTAATTAACGAGTAACGAGTTCATAAGTTGATTGCCGTTCGAGCACGGGAGAAAAGCCGGCTTTTGGAAGCTTTCGCGAGAAGTTGCGAATTGCGAGTAGCGAATTTATTGCATGCATGCCTGCGGAGATCAGTATCTCAGTTCTTTCATTTCTCGCGACAGCGGCTTGGCCGCTCGGCTCTGATGGAGCCGGCGAGATTCGCCTGGTTCAGACCGGTTTTTGTTTTTCACCGTGGTTCGTTCATATTTTCATGCAGTAGGGAAATCGGTCTATCAATCTATTTTTGTATGTAGCGCAATGCAGAGCGCGTTAAGTCAAAGAAGTTTCTTTCTGCTTCTACTCTGCTGCCAGTGTCAGTGTGATGTTTACAAATCATTAAACCATCACCATGGCATTGTCATTTAATTTCCTACGCGGCGCGGCACGCGCACGCACCTGAACTTGTGTACAAACTTTCTCACAACGCGTCGGAGCGTCGATTTATTAAAGCGAGGCAAGAAAGGCAAGACAGGCAAGAAATGCCGGCAAAGGAACCAATAGGCAACCAGGCTCAATTTGTTCTTACGTTCTTGGTAATCAGGCGTGGCTGTGGCTTGGGTGACGAATCGCTGCGCAGCGTCGGTCGATGATTTCTTAATAAATAGAGCAGCACAGCGCAGAGATTAACGTTAAGTTCAGGCTGAGGTCGCCCGGTCACGAGTCACGAGTTCACCGCGTGTCAGCGTGCGCTGCGTACCTCGCAACTTGCTGGAGTTAAAGAGTTCAACTGTTTCTGTTTCTGGCGTGTTTCTTCTGGAGAGCGATTAACGAGTAGCTGCTGGCTGACGAAAAAGCTGACGCTGCCGAGTATGACGAGAACGAGAGATAATAATTATGATTATGATTATGCTTATGATAGCAGTGCAAAACAGGAACTACAAACTACGAGCTATTCATAATTCTAATTCTTGTTCCATGCTGATGCTGATCTTCTCAAGCTTCTATGATGACTTTGATCTCTGCTCTGATCGTCTTCGGGGTGATCCGAGACGACGACGGCTTCTTTCACCTGCACGCATGCTGGAATCACTTCGCTGCACTGGAAGGTTGACCTCTTTTGAGTTTTGAGTCATTTGAGCCTTGGTTTTGAGCAAATGCAAAGGCAGGCAACGGGATTTAAATAACTGTTGACAGGTTTATTTTTGGTTGACAATGAGTTCAAAGGACAGGATAAAAGGGTCTTTGAGTCTTGAGGCTTTGATGTGGTCCACTTCAAGAAAGAAAGCCTTGATTGTGCCTTGTATGCTATGCTGATTCCGTCTTGAGACTTGTATTGCGGCTTGGTTTCGCGTTCTTGGCTCTTGGGTGCAACAAGGCTTTAACATTAACTTTAATGATCTTGGCCGAGTCGAGTTGAGTCGGAGTCGAAGTCGAACTTTAATCTTCTTTGTTATTAGTTATTTGTTTTCCAACAAATCATCTCAGCCTGTGGAATTTTTTAGAAACCACTCATTGAATTTTAATTTACATTCTGAGTCGAGCAGACTGTGCGTTTGCTCCGAGCGCCGTGCGACTTCGACTTCGTTTCAATTTAGTTAATGAACATGGAACTTGGAACATGAAGATTACCTGTACTGCCTGGCTGGCTGACTTCTTTTTAGCATCAAGCTAAAGCTAATTAACGATTAACGAGAGCGAGTGCGCGTACGAGCACGTAATTTATGCCTATGCCGTTTCTGTTTCTGTTCCGTGCATGTTACAATTCCTTGGCGTTCTACGAAGTCGAACTCGAAAGAAGTTCAGTTCGCTTCGGTTTCAGTTGTTAAAACAGCGTGCAACAGGCAGCGTATTTAAGCCAGACCTTACTTTAGTATTTATGACCGTACGCCGATTAACGTTAACGTAGTACGATATTGGTGCTATTATTAAGGTCGGCCGTGTGGTATTTGCGTGGATGTAAATATGTACAAAATGTAAACTCGTCACAGCAGCATAGCAGCAGACACGTACTGGAATTAAGCGCCGTATCTTTCGTGATGTCGCGTGGACAATTGAGAAGTTAGTTAACTGAATACATGAGCACTTGAATTACATTCATTTCTAATTTGCTTGTCTCAAGGCGTGCAAGACGAAGGCGACTTGTTGACGAATGTCGAGTTGAGTATCGAGTTTGTTAATTTATAAGCCGAGGCAAGCAACCAGAAGCGGTACGGCCACGTGAATGGAGCGTGGACATGAACGCAGGCCTGAAGCCTGACCTATCTACATATGCTTTTATTCATTGAAACATGAAGCCAGTGGCAGTGACTGCAAATCGTTAGAGTTAACGCTCGCTCCCCTCTAATTAACTAATTCATAATTGCTGTCTTGTCTTGGCACTCGGTACCTGGCAGCTTGGAAGCCTGGAATTGCCTTGGCTTGGCTCTTGGCTGATGCAATGGCTCGAAACTGACGAATTGGGCGATAGCTGAGCCGAATCGGTTAATTGTGCGAATGCGAATACTGAATGGTGAATTCCGACGAATTCTTCTCTTCGGTGTAACTGCGAGCTGCGTTGGGACCTTATCGACGTCATGCAAAAAGGATTGGATTTCATCATTCGGTCTTAATTAGGCTCGAGCTGAAAAGTGGCCATATGGAACAAATTATAAATTCTGTAATATGCCCCGGCTATGCGGAAAATGCTGATTTCCTTTGGGCTGCGTTTGCGTGATTTGCAATTTGCTGTCGACTGTTCCGTTTCCGGCCGGCCGGCTCATTCCAAAATGCCCACGATGACATTAAATTCTCTTTTGTGGCCCACGTCCTTGAGCAGTTGCGACCTGTTCCATAAATAACGTGTACGCGAACGCACGAACGTCTCTCTGCAAATAAACAACTCAATAATTCATGAATTGAATACGATTTGAAGTGTGTGGCCCATCGCACCGCCGTTTTGTGAGCTTTTGCTTTTGCCTTTTATGAATTTGCACTTGAAACATGCACGAAAGGATAACGACAACGACAGGTCGGCCGATTAATTCTCCGGCATCACGCTTCATCCATTATGCAAAAAGGATTACTCTTTGCCATTTCGTGATTGGCTCTCGCAAATTGTAAACATCATAAATATTGTGTCTGCTTCAACGCGCGGCAGATTCGCCAATCGCGGTTTTTGCACGGGAAAAGGGCCACAAACTTTTGAGACGGCCTGAATTGTTAATAATGGGATCATAAAACCATACTCGGCCTGGTGTGGCCTTGCCACACCACGGCACGGCATAAAAGACGTCATGCTTCGTGCAATTGGCAATGGCAATGAAAGAAAGTTCATCCGAGCCGCCGGCCCGGCCGTAAATGTAATTACAAAATACTCGCATGTTTCCTGTCTTGCGGAGAGACTTATTGCTTTTCTTCGCTGGTAGGCCGGCCGGCCCGCGGTTTGACATGTTTTTCTCTTTCTCATCACTAATTCACTATCTCGTAGGGCAGAAGATTCACACATTCACATTTTGCGAAAACATGTTGCATATCCGTGTCCGTGAATTCGTACCTGCCTGGCTGGCTGGCAGGTTGGCATTTTGGCGGATTGGACGGTCAGTTGTAGCGGCCTTCTGACATGTCGCAATCGAGTAGGCCAGTGTTACAAACAAAAAATCGATCGTCATGCATGAAAACAATTTTTTCCCACAGTATTGCTGCTGCTACTACTCAATATGATTGAATAACACGCTACACGTTGATTTTTGCTTGTCTTGCTTGTCTTTCTGCATGATCAATTCAATTCGCGAATTCGCCATTGAGTTGGCTAATTGCAGAGTCACTCATTTTGGATGGACGGACGGACGCGGGCTCTCAAGAATTAATTTGCATTGACGTAACGGCAACGCGAATTCGCGATTCTGCCTTCCGATTGGTTTTCGCAAGAAAATTGCAGTCTCGGGCGGCTAATTTATCATTTACGCACAAATTCGCAAATCGCAAAGTAGCTGCTCTTAATTGAAATTTGCACTGGGTGCCTGCTAATTTGATCCACGGACGCCGAATACCACAGGGCCGGGCGTCAGCGTCGACGTGCAAAAAGTATGCAAAATTCCGGCTTCTTGAGAAAGCATTACGAAATTGGGCATGAGTGGGCGGATTGCTGAAATTGCTGTACTTGTGCTTGTATTTTAATTGCAATCAAGTTAAAAGCGAAGGCTTATTATTTATTTACGTTCTGCTGCTGGAAAATCCAGATACAGAAAACTGCTGAATGCGAACAAACGCTGTAAGTTCGCGGTTCGCACAAGTTTACTTCATTCAAGTTCCAGCAGTTCCAGTTCCCAGACCTTGACCATGAGTGAATGCGAATAAAAAGTGGCCGATCGAGCGAGCTGGCAAAGTGAACGAGCCATGTAAGCGTAAAACGCAGAACACTGAACGCACGTTGAGGTATTCAAGTTTCAGTGGCAGTCGCAGTGAGCATTGATTTGCCGTTTTGGTTTTGCTGCTGTTTTGAAGGTCAAATTCAAACCGCTGAAGAGCAAACGCTTCAAGCGCAGCGCAGTTCTGAATGAATTATTCATGGGATTATTTATTTGCGTGATGTTCGCTGTTTGCCACTTTGCCATTTGTTGGAATTATCAAGCCAAGCCAAGCATTGACATTTAATTAGCGCTAAACACAAAGCAATAAAATGAATAATTCGCAGTTTGCGTCCGTGAGAGTGCAAAGTGCAAAAAGTGAGGCAGGCTCGGTATTTCGTTGACTTTGGCTTTGCCTTTGTGAGTATCGTGAGCAAAGCATAAGCATCTGCTGATTTGGCATTCATATTCATGAATCTGTGATCTGCATTAATTAGTCGTCCCTTCGCTGAAGATGAACAATTGGCAGCTCAGCTTGGTATTTGGCATCAGATTGCGTTTAGCGTTAGCTGTTAGCGTCAGCATAAATTGCGATTTGGGCTTGCAATAAATTCTCGATTAACTGAGCGCAGGTTGAGCAAGACAAAAACCAAAGCTGTTGTGGGCCAAATTGGAGCCGCAAGGTTAATAAAAGTTGACGATTATGACTTGTTTACAACTTACAAGGAATTTATCGCTAATCGCTTCTCGCGATTCGATCTCAAGGCTTGACTGCCTTTGCCTATGAATTCACGTTCACGAATCGCTTGGCGTTGGTTTGTTGTTGCACTGCTGGCTACTGCGGTTTAAGGTTTAATGGTGCCATTAATTGAGCAACTGCGATTGAGGATTGAGCCATGGTCGCCGCTATAAAAGAAACTTCCTGCTTTGCACGACACTCCTTCGTGATCTACATACGTTCTTTTGACCACCGTGTCTTCAGTGGTTTGGTTTTGGATGGCGAAAGATAAAGACGCCCGAGACTCCAGACACGAATAACGCGGCGCAGCGCGCAAATTGAATGCTGACCCGCTTAATTTGTGGATTGCAAATTGCGGATGCGGAAGAAAGGCGCGACGCGACGCCCGAATGCGGAAATATTTCAATTGTTGCTTCATGTCGTTTTTTTCTTGCATTTTAGAAATTCGTCGGGAAGAAGCTGGAAGACAGCTTGCACCAGCTGCAACCGAAGCTCGAACAAGCTTCGTTCTCTGAAGATTCGTAAGTCGTTATCTTATCTTCACTCGATTTGCTGGCCCGCTCTTCGGAGTCTCTGTACTTCATCAACTCTGCAACCGAAACCAATTTCTGAATGTTTTGCCTTTTGCTTCACAAATTGCAATCAGTCTCTCATTTGTGCTTTCTTATCATCTCTTCTATCCAGGCCACATAAAGCGGCTCCGCACCTCCAGCCCGCTTCGTCTAGGGTAATCAATCTCAATTTCTTTGCTGTACAGGGCAACGAGCGACATGTTCTTCAAGAAGGTCGACGGGCTCACGCCTGATCAGGCGCTGAATTTCATGCCACAAATTAAGAACGCTCCAATCTCGTCGATTCCCGTCAAGCGCCCTCGGTTCAGCTTCCAGAATCAGAACAAAGGCACCAGCAATGGCCTGAAGCTTAAGAATCAGAACCAGAATCAGAATGGAGGGCTTGGGCGCACAACGATTGGAAAGCGGTTCCCGATGGAGGCCGCTCCTTCGCTCTCCACTCAACTCTCGACTACTTCACAGGACGGCACGGTCCAACTGCAGATTTTGACCGAGCCGGAAGAGCAGCATCGGTGAGAAAAGTTCAAAACTCCCGCCTTTTGTCCATCAGCGTCTTCTGACTCGTTAAGTCTCATTTTTTCAGTGCTCGTTATCAAACGGAGGGCTCCCGAGGCGCCATCAAGGACCGCAAGGGAAATGGCTTCCCCTCCGTGAAACTCATTGGCTACAACAAACCAGCGACGCTACAAATCTTCATCGGCACTGACCAGGGCAAAGTTAGCCCGCACATGTTCTACCAAGTGTGCAAAGTCACGGGCAAGTCCTCGACTCCATGCATTGAGAAGAAGCTGGAAGGCACCATTGTTATTGAAATCGACTTTGAGCCATCAAAGGATATGATAATCAGGTACAGCACGGCACGGGGATGACGCACAGCAGTTTCATTAACAAAAACAGCAAATCATGCATCAAATTCATGATTTTACGTTTGATTTTGCATTTTACGCTTGTTTTGCAGCTGCGACTGTGTTGGCATCCTGAAAGAACGAAATGTGGATGTCGAGCAAAGATTTCCGTTCCATCATGCCGCGGCGAGTCGTAAGAAGTCGACGAAATGCAGGCTGATATTCAGAACAACAATAATCAACAATGATGGCATGGAGGAGACCCTCCAGGCGACTTCTCTCCCGATCGTATGCAGTAAGTGACAAGAAGAAAAGATAAACAAGGAAAGTCTTGAGCGAAGGGCTAAATTTCTTATCGAAATGTGTTTCCGAATATTTCACAGCTCAACCGCCTGGCCAACCAGAAATCTGCGTAAGTTTTTCATCCAGAGCGCAGGGCGGGGCGCGGAGGCTGGCGCGGGCTCGGTGGAGGATGCCGGGTTTTTAATTGGCATTGACGCTTCTCTTACAGAAAAAATCACACGTTGGCTACCCAGCGAAGGGCGGTTTCGAACTATTCGTGATTGGGAAGAATTTTCTGAAGGACACAAAAATCGTGATGCAGGAAGAGTCGCCACGCGGCGAGATCCTGTGGGAGGCGAGATCGGATCTCCAGAAAGATTATTTGCAACAGGTAAAAAAAATCACAAGTTAAGAAGGCAAAATCTTTCGATTGAATGCTAAACCTCGTGTTTTAATTTCAGAATCATTTCATTTGCCAAATTCCACCGTACAAGGACCAGAGCATTACGAAGCCGGTGGAATGTCGCCTGACGTGCATGTCAGGTGGTCGCACAAGCGAGCCACAACGCTTTGTTTATATCCCAAACGGCTCCGCTGGTAAGACTTACACGAGCCGGTCTACAACTAACGGCTTGACGTGAATGCCAACTAACGAGGCCAGCACTTCGTCGGCCCGGCGGACCGACCAGGCTTTTGCCAGCAATTTGTTCTAACTTCTGAAGAAGCGTCTGATGGAAAATCGTCGAGGCGAAATTAGTCCAGATTGCTGTCAAAAGCTTCGCCTGGCCCGAGTAGGTTCATGTATCAAATAACGAAAATAACGTCTTATCACGTACACTGCTCTCCTTTCTTATCAATCAATGGCGAGTTACTTTGAACTTTTACCTTCTGTTTATTTCCATATGCGACGAGTAACGACGCCCATCGCACTCGAATTCATTGACCCTTTTATTATGTAACGCATTTCCTTGATGTTTAATATTTAGCTCCAGTTGTTTAGCTGCTTAGCCATTTTCCTCTTCAGTCAAAGTAATTTCATGTCATTGTAGCCTTAACTTGTGTCAACGTATAACATGGAAGTATTGAGGTTTGAGTTCAATGAAATGAAAGATTGGTACATGAATCTGAAGTGCTGGCCTGTGCGAGTGAAAATCGTGTTTGTGTACAATTATTGAACTTGTGTCAATGTCAGCCCGGGTCTCATGACTTAAAGTTAAAGTTGACGAGCTGTAAATTTCCTGTTGGTAATTTTTTAAATTCAACATCAAGTTTCAGACTCCCAAGTCTCAAGTATTTTGAGTCTTTTCTTCAACTTTGAACTCAGCGTACGTGTTTGCGTTGAAGCTTTAATTTTTATATTTTTAGTTAATTGACCATGTCAAAGTTCAAACAGTCAAAGAATTCTTCCTTCCGGCATTGACACAAGAGTCGAGTGTGTGTGATTCGGAAATGCTTGGGGAATGATTGTACGCGAATGTGCTTGGCCACTGAAGGGCGTCCGAAATGCAAACAAAAAATGAAGATCAATGTTTTAAATTTAATTAATTAAAATCCACCAAATTTTGTTTAGCACGGTCAACTACTTGCCCCAAGCTCGTATCGGCCTGTAACTGTAATTGTAATTTAAAAATTTTAAGCCTGAATTTTTGAACACGTGAATCTTGTTTTTTTGTACATAAATTAATTGACAGCATTGATCTTCATCGAATACTTTCAAATAACTCTTGAAGTTGTACATTGGTAACGTAGGCCATTAACTTTAATGGCAATTA
The DNA here is from genome assembly GCA_009869945.1 of Mesaphorura yosii. NCBI lineage: Eukaryota > Metazoa > Arthropoda > Collembola > Poduromorpha > Tullbergiidae > Mesaphorura > Mesaphorura yosii. The sequence continues at coordinate 23,312 of WIXG01000649.1, forward strand.
AGTTCAACATTTACAACTGTAACGCAGATCAAGTTTTCGTTTCTCTTCCATTTTCTTTCTTGCAATGCAAACTCCTGAGTTATTGAAGGTTTTTGTGAGGTGAGTTTGTCAGATCAGACTCTGAACTGACTGTTTGAATTTGCCTTTCTTTGCCCTTTAGCTCATATTGTTTCACTTGAAAAGAAGTAGATCAGCTCCACATCGACTGCCATTTACAGGCTCTCGCACCCTTGGGCGACTCCTTGGTCTTAAATTGTATCACAGGTTCCTCATCTTTACAAAACAATATTTATACATATCAACAGAACAAAATCAGTACACTACGCTCCAACTCTCACAAGCATGACATCCGCATCTTTCCTTCTCAATGCTTTTTCGCAATTTGCAAACTTTCCGATTTCCGAATTCCAGCTGGTCATCCAGTCCTGGAATTCCAAGATTTGTCTGTCTACATTAACGAAGTGAAGTAATTCTGCTTTTTTCCTTTCTTTTTGATGAGTCTCGATTTTTGACAATTTTCTGACTGATTTTCCACACTTTTTACTCTTTTAATGATAAGTGCAGCAACCACAAACACGCACGTTTAACGGCTTAACGTGATTAACTCAAACGCAGGTTAACGTTAATGTTAATTTTTTCGTAGACTTCGAGTAAAGAACGATAGCGATTAACGGCTGTTCACTTTCAATCGAGAAATGAAGCAATAACGCTAACGATTAACGTCGTACATGCACTCCACATAACTTGGGGGTTGGGTGGGAATCAAAATCAATACGAATTAGCCAGCAGTCTTTCTGCAGTTAACGCGTAGTAGCTGTAAACGGTAGACGTCTTGCGAAACGTAAAGATTCAAATTCCGGGGATTTGATTCGACGAGTTTTGAGTTTGACGTAGCGCTAGCGCAGGAAAGGAAAGGAATTAATGAATGCTGCTTACTGCACCGCGATCCGCGAATCGCAAAACCGCATTGTTAGCAATTTCTTGCACTGTTAGCGTGTTAGCCTTTTTCCACTGCAGAAAGAGCGATTGTTAGCGAGGTGTTCAGGATTCTAGCTGGGTGGGAGTCTAAAATTCTACACTTACCAAAAACACAAACCAATTCTACACATGAAACCAAAACGAGATTTCTCTACTTTGTTGCAGGGAATCTTGGCTCGTCCATTAGCTCATTTTAACTTATACTTTCGATTAATAATTGTTGGTTATGCAAGCATTGACCTGGCCTAGCCCTTTGTCGAGTCTGTAGTCAGACCCGAAACTCCTCCGGAATTCGGCCCACGCCAAGTGCTGGCTGTGTGGAGTCTTCCGTCTCCCCAGGTCGTATGTTTGCATAATCGTTTACAGGAATTTGGTATCAAGAGCTAAAACGACCTTACGTATTGCAACAAGGACTCGCTCTGTCTCTTCCAGCTAAAATCTAAAAGACTTTTTGTGTTCCCACAGCTTACTACGAGTTTCTGGAGGGGGTTAGTCATGACCTTTCGGTCATACTGCCGCCCTATCCGGCGTCTGTGGTCGGATCTCCAAAACTGCAACATCAGCTGTCAAGTAAGTCAGCATCGACATCGTATTTTCGCAATTTTTTTCAAATTGCTAATTGCAAACTCTGTCTTTAGATGAGGAATCGATGATTTCTCGAGATAGCTTCCTCTCTGGCAACGGGGGAAGCGATGGCCCTCTTCTGACGGTTGCAGAAGGTAAAAGACTCTACTCCCGTCCGCGAATTTTTTGCGCCAACGTAAAAGTAATGGCAGGATGTGCATTTTTCTTCCAGGCACTTCAACAACAGCAACCGCCATCGCCGCTACAATGGGCACGACCCCATTGACTCTGAACTACGAGAACTCAATGAGCCCTCCGACCACAGCGCAGGAGGCTCGCCAGGTCGTCAACGAGCTGCAGACACTCCTCCACCAGAGTGTCGAGAACCTTCGTACCCTCGATCGCGAAGTGTCTCTGAACTCAAACAACACGCCGATTTCGAACACTCTGACGACGACTTCGTTCATGGATTCAAATCTTAAACATAGCTTGAGTCTCGGCGGGTCGCCCACATTCGTTCAAACCACGGCGGTTTCAGACTCTCAGCAGACGATGCCACTGGTTTCTCTGGGCTTTATGGGGTCAGAACAACAGCAGCAACTGAGCCCTCCTGTCCAGGACGTGATTCCACTCACGTGCGGCCCGACAATCACAACATCCGAGTCGGCGTCACTTCCTCAACTCATGGATTCGATTTCTGTCATCGGCACTCACGACCTGCTTGGCCCCAATCTGATTTGCCCACCGCCGGCTGGCGGCTTCCAGAGCCAAATCATGCAGAACGATCCGATGGTTGGCGGAGGCATCTCGCCCGTCGTCGGCCCCGGAGGCATGATCGAGTCGCCGACGGTGGCCACGTGCTTGACGGACATTCTGCTGAAAGTTGAGCCAAACTCGCCGGAGGCCAACGGCGTGTCGGTGACAACGGCGGCGGTGGCAGCGGCGTCAACAACAACGTCGTCCGCGACAGCGTCGAGCGGCCCCAACTTTTTGACTCAGCAGGCGTGCATTTCACAAGTGGCTCAGATGAGCGACAACGAGCTCCTGAATTACATCAACCCAAGCACCTTTGGAAGCTTTGAGCAAGGTAGCTTTGTGAACTAAGAAAATAAGAAAAGAATGGTTTGTCAACTTCATTACATCCTGACCTTCTTAGCCTTAGCCGCTGCAGCTCCTCCCGTTTTCACTTTCACCGGCCGCCTTTGGCCAAGAAATTATTGCATGCTCGATTCGATTTGCGATTCCTTTCCTCCTCCTTTACAAATGCATTCATGCGAGACTCTCCGCTTTCAAGCTCCCAATTTTAATTGCCGGTCTATTTTTTTGTTGCTTGCAGTGATGAAAAATTGAGCCACGACAAAGCAGCACAGATGAAATGAAATGCAGCGAAATGAAAGTGAAAGAAAACGAGAAATTCCAGTGATCGACGTGAGACAAGAAAATTAAATCAAGCACAGTGTAAATATAAATATTTAATTCACAATGCAAATTTGTAAAACAGTTCATGTGAAGTAATTTTAGATCTGAAATCTAATGGCTATCAAGTAGAGTTAACATTTAAAGTTTAAAATGTTTGTTGGTGTTAAAAATTAGAGAAGAGCTTGTTCACTTAAGCGACAAAGAACTTTGTAAATAGTCATCACAATCATAATTTCATAATTCAGTAATTGTATTGTTCATAATTTATTTTCTGTGTTCAAAACCGTTAGGATTAGCATTTTTCTTGAAAATCCGCTTCGTAATCTTAAGCTTGTAAGGCTAAGTTCAGTACTGATAAGCATTGGTGTAATTAGTCAAATATTTTCGAATGCGATTTTGGCAAGCGTCGTATGGCAGTTCTCAGTGGTTTAGAGAATTGCGAGCGCCGAGCCAAACTATTCTTTGAAAGTACAAATGCAGTTATTACATTTAGTGATTTAACGTTAATGTGTAGATGTAAATATTCACTTGCTTGTTAGATTAACGTTCGTTGTCAGCAGTTAATTAACATTTAACATCTAGCGATTTACAGTTTAGCAGTTTACAATGTTGTGTTTATCATAGCGTGCTGTAGGAAAGCGAAGGTGCTGCGTGCGTGTGCGCCTGGGTCAATTCTTTCCTGATTAGGCGTAGATTAGATCATTGATTTAGATCTGAGGCACTTGTTCATACTCTCGCTCTCTTGGCGTGGCTTGCAAGGACAAGGTCAAAGGTCAAAGAAGTTCCAAATCGAAGAATCGAAAGAAATTAAGAGTAACGGATTGTGATTGGAGAATACCTGAATTGCAATTTGTAGGAAGCTGAAGAGCAAAGGGTCGAAAAAGATTTAATTGAGAGCGAATTCTATTTTTAGTGCTATTTTCTAAAGTTTAAAGTAACAGAAGCAGGAAGAAACCTAGCCTGCAATTGTAAATTTCCTTGTATATTGAACTGTAAATACTAGAAATACTGTACCTGTGTCTAGGAGTTAGGCAGGCGTTCGTTCAGCATTTAGTATTTCACGAGGCTTTCCGAATTACACTCGAAAAGTAATTAAACCAGTAATTATTAACGTTTAACGTACTTTCGTCTCGTTCTCGTCTATTTTCCTGTATCTTCTTTCCTCAAGCCGACTCTTTCCACTTGCTCTTTCATTTCCTGTGGATATTTATGTCACTTTGTTAATTACCGATCAACCTATCCTATTTAACATTAGCATACTTCAACTTTTACGATACTGGGAAAGATTTTATTTTGATACAAACATGAATTCATGTTGAACTAATTTAAATACATGCAAGTAGAAAATTGCGGTTCAGTTGCGAATATTTTATTTTATCCAATAGTGAGATTCAATTTTCGATTATCAATGCTAAGTTGAGCGGGTTTTCAAACTCGAGGTAAATGGTAAGTGGCTTAGGTTAATTTGCAACCATTTTTCGTCGATGTGGATCACCGTACCAAATACCTGGAAGTGCGTCAGTGAGTGTACGCTGCTGCTGTGTTCTGCTATGCTGTGTTGTGCTGGAATACCTGGAAGTTTCGAGTTATCACGTCTAATGGCCTAATATTGGCCGTATAATTATTATTACTCATTCAGTTGCACTTTAGATCTAGTTTGTCTTTGTCGGGCGGATCCGGGAAATATTCAACTCCAGTTTCGGTTCGCGGCTGTGGGGCTGGCATTTGGATATTTCTGGGTCGGCTCCTTTCGTGGTATGAATAAAATTTTGGTTCTGAATTCGTACTCGCTGTGGATCTCTTCATTCCGGTGAAAATTCCGGAAATTGAGCATAATTTCATGAATACTAAACAAACCTGAAATAAAAATTCTGGCAATTTTTATTCCTTTGGTGAGAGGGCGGGGACAGTCATTCCCAAAACTAAAACAAAGGTATGCGTTTCCTTCCCTCCCAAAACCTCTCAGTAAACTTTTCTCCGTGGCTATGGGAGATATCGAAAAAATGACCGAAAAAAATCGCCTTTTCCGGCCTAGATTTGTACGCAACAACGATTTTTGAAAAATTTTGAATTCTAGACCCAGTTTTGAATGTTTGAAAGTTTGTTTTTGGAATAGCTCCCAAATTAAAAACATTTATCTTAACTTTTTTTCAAATGATAAAAGATCACATTTTTCTGCAACTTTTGATGTCCTAACTTTGAAAATCCCATGGGCCAATTTCGAGATATACACTTCCAAAATTTGGGATTTTTGGAGACAGTTTGCCATAGACAAAAGGAGATATTTTTAGACTTGGTACATGCAGGGAGGGTCCCCCCCCGATACATTAAAAAATAGAGGCGACATGGTTCAACGTGGACGACATGAACATATAGAAACCCAACCTCGCCTCTCTGTTGCCATGAAGATTGTTCAATCATTTGCTCACTCTAAAATCAATACAATTTATAGCAATTAGGGTATTCAAAAGGCGCATTCGCAAAGGCACACACTCAGCTCATTTTGGCGTGGAGTGTGAATACCCACAAGCTTCAAGGTACTACATTATATACAATTTTTGTCGATTTGGCAAATAACGTATCCCGAAAAGGACTGTTGTACATGGCCATGAGCAGATGCCGAACCTTGAGTGGGCTGGCAATATCTCATCTCAATGCCAAGCTTCTCACAATGCCACATTACATACCTTGCGATGAGGGCGCCATGCAGGAAGAGCGTTTGCGCGAAGGGGCTGGAACAGCCACTCAAAACGTGTAAATAAAAAACATTCCGTGGGAAAACTGTTCCTTTGGTGAGGCGCCCTCAAAAGTAAGAAATATATTCCCCCACACCCCC